>LRSR01002153.1:0-72059 GCA_001579985.1 Hypsibius dujardini | reverse complement strand
TCTGATTCTCTCTTCTCTGATTGGCTCATTTCGTATAACTTACTCGTTCGATTGATTGATTGTACAGTAGTGCATATCCGTACATTTTGTCCTACAGGGGTACTATATTTTTGCGTTAGACAGGGACAGCGTACGAGCTGTGGAACGTTTAATCGGCCACGCAACTTTATGCTGTGTGTACGGTGCCGTGCACACGTTCCACTCCAGTACGACTGTCCCTGTCTAACGCGAAAATACAGTAATTTGGTGAATGGCACTCAATAGACACGGCCCGGGTTGGTTAAGAAAAGTGTCCCTTGTGATCGCGAGCATACGGTAAAATAGCCGGGGTGCTATTGGGCCCCACACACTACAAGGGAGGGGTAAAATAGCTGTAGCCTTCTCGTAATACTAGTGTTAAATCAATGAATCAAGTGATGTGAAAAACAGCTGAACGCATTGTCCAAAATTGGCTCAAACTCTGACCATGCCATTTTGCTGGGCGCAGGTAAAAAGTTGGCTTTAACTTGGTCGGCCTGGGGTTTCAGCCACGTGTGTATATGCATGTAACACTGCTATTTCCGGTTCACCCAAGACATCGTACATTGTCTACTTGTACTCAAGTACAGAGACCAATCCATTTTTTGTGGCCGGCCTCGTTTTTAATTACGTGTACGTGCGCCTCACATTGCACAATCCATCTCAGTGATTGAACAGCTGATCAGACCAGTTTGCCGTAGTTCAAAATTTTAGTGATTGCAGTGCGTGTTAAAAATGCCTCGTAAATAGTTTTTGGAAGTGCGTCACTCTATTTTGACTTTGCACACCCTTAAATATTCAGCTACCAAAATTGTAAATCCACTATCTCTACGGAATATTGCTGTTTCCAAACCTGTAGTGAACAAAGTCATCAGAAAAAATTCAAAGGAAGAAGCCGGTCGACCCAAACCACTATCAAAAGCGGCGAACTTTGGCAAGGCAAAAGTGAGGACTACAGCCCTCCTAAAAAACAAGAAGGCTACGACTAAATCAACCCTCTGACTCAATCTTAGATCGCTCTTGAGGTGGGAGTATTCCAGGTCACCATTCACCGCGTCATCAGCGAGGGATTGGAGGGAAAGATGCGAAAAAAGTACAGGGTGCACGGGCTGTCGGATACGATGATTCAACAACGCCTCGCACGAAGTCCACACTTCCTGAGTTAGATTAGCGGTTGCAAATGGGAGTATATCTTGACGATTGATGAGGCTTGGGTGTACCTTACCAGTTTCAAAGAACGGCGAAAGATTTAATACGAATTCATGGGAGAACGCACGAAGGAAAGTTGGACAAAGTTTTGAAAGGAATCTTATCCTTAAGACGTGATGTTTGTTGCGAGAGTTTGCAATTGTGGGTAGACCAAGATTCGCTTCATGGAACCAGGTGCGAAATAAACTCCAAATCCAAATACTATATCGAGAAAGTTATCACGCCGATGCTTCGAGATGGCGTGCCTCGTTTGTTCCCTGGGAAGCTTTTGAAGAAAGCCGTTTTCCACCATGACTCTGCCCACTCCCACGCGTCGAAACTCACACAAGATTGGTTTCGTTCGGCCCCAATTTTGTTCATTCCGAAAGAGGATTGGATGGGCAACAGCCCTGATGTAACTCCAATAGGTTTATGTGTGAACGGGATGTGTGAACGGGAACACACCTTGAGTGGACAAAAGAAGTTTTATTTACTTTGGAATTAATAAAAATCGGCCACAAACAAATGGATCGGTCTCTGTATCTCCCCAAAAATGAAAAAATGTCCATGTTAATCATGCTGCGTGTTCCTCTTTGCCAACGGAATATTTTTTGCAATATTGATTCGACCCCCAAAGTCCGATGGCTCACCGGAACGAGAAGTCAAAATTAACTGAATTGCCCTGCAGTATTTTGAGATTTCGGCCGGATGTTGGTGTCGACCGCCAACAGCACCGAATTGATGTCACGTTGCAGGGAACCTCGCGTCGTCGGCCGAAACCCTCACAGGGTTTATCTAATTTAATTGTAGGGATGAATGAACAGTTGGACCAATCGGCGCCTACATTGAGACAATCTCTTTGGCTGCACGACCCATTGAAACAATCTGAGTAACCTCATTGTAAGATAAAATGTCCGTCATGCCATAAAATATATGTATCTACAGTACATACTTCGAATGGGAGTTGGAGAATCCAATGGTTCCCTTTTGCTGGTTCTCCAGCCCGAGAACCCATTCAAAGGGTCATTTGAACAATTTGAAATATTTTGATGGGGTTGTTTTTCCAAATCAATATAACTCTCTTCATCGATAGAAAACTGTCCATGGGCTTCATTAAAAGCTCAGCTAATGAAGGAGACTACGCTATTGTCTTTGGTTGAAACTAATTGTTGCTCGTCGATTGGAGTTATAACTGCGGAGCATCCCAGACCTTAGTGGACATTAATATTGCAGGTAGGGGAGAGGGAGCATCGTTGAATGCACTCAGTATCATTATCAACAACGACGAATGTTTGATCACGACGTCTAAACATGTCATCAAAGACTGGATCCATGCAAGTTCTATATGCGAACTTTTGAAAAATGCTTTCATTCATCTAGACTCGGCACAGAAGCCGTAATCGTCAAGTTGGATAGACGTTTTGTGGTCTTAGTAAAAGTAATCTATCGACAATATTTGTATGTGAGTGGCTGTACCGGTTGGTATAGTATCATAACTACCAGGTACAGAAACAAGTCTCGATGTGCTAGACAAGCTACTATTACTTTCTCCAGCTGCAAACAGACAAGTCATTTATTCTTTTCTGTCGGCTTCATATACTTCTTCTATAGCTCAATGTGCAACATGTCACCGCAGGGGCTACGCAATTTATTTGTAATGATTGTGATTGTGCCATCTGCATATGCCGGATGCTGCCTAAGTGATGTCAACATTTGTGGTTCGCATATGCCCAGCACATGCTTAATCAGTAACCTTGAGCCAAATTCTTTGTATCTTTGTCAACTGGGAGAAAGTCCTCTTCGAATAATTCCCTGCCCAAACGGCTGCCGAGCCAATGTTAATGGAATAAATGACGTTTGTCTTCCAAAATCAAGCAATCTAATCCCTCTACATTTAGAACCTGACATTATCCCGTCTGAAGGGACGCTCGACAAGGGACAAATACTTTGGTCGCGGAATAAAACTGCAAAATTGCTTCTCCAAGAGGACGGAAATCTGGTAGTCTATCAAGTCAAGTCCAATCAACAACAGGTCGCGATGTGGACGTCGGGGACAAGTTCGTTGGTGGTGAAACCTGTCACCTTAATGGTTCTCAGTAATGGGGACATTATTTTGCTGAACGACGCGGGCGAAACAGTGTGGAAGCTCGGAACAGCAGGCAAAAAGTATGCTGGTGCTTCGCTTTGGCTCAAGAATGATGGATCACTCTGCTTGACGATGGATCAAACCTCTTGTCTCTGGTCTACCTCTTTTTCTTTCCAGCAGCGTAAGAGTACAATTGTAGCCTTCAACAATTCAACATTTTCCCTTTTTTTTCTGTTTAATTTAGCAGTTTTGAAGACAAACACGGACGGGACAGTAACAACGGCTACCTCACTAGCAATGCAAAGTTTGTTTGCCTTTTGTAATTGAAGTAAAAAAATACAAACTTACTGATTATTTGTACTTTGGAAACAGAAGCATTGAAAATGCCGGTAGTCAGAGGAGACGCTGAAATATTGGCTCACTGTCTATTCTTTACTAACTGCTCATACAGCTGCAGAACGGACTGTGATAAAAATAGCGGAAAACTCAAGCAAATCGTCCCTGCAAAGAATAGAAATTTGCGCTACACCTACTATAGCTGTGCGCTACAAGTACCGCTCGACGTCAAGGTCCACTGGAAGGATTCAGACGGTATATTATTTTGTATTAATTTCAACTTGTCATTTGAGGCGCCTTCTGAGCATCTAATTCTACTGTACAGGCATTGTGACAAAATTTTTTGACTCTTCCCGACAAGATGAAGTGATTGCTACTTGCGCTTTCTATCGAGGTCTCTGGTATGAGTGTTTCGGAGTGTCCGAGTGTACCGGCCTGACATCCATCACGCAAACTTGTTCTGCGGGATCAGCACCCTGGACGGGATTTTACCAAGGTTCACCTGCCGAAGGATGGAGGGGGAATATCACACAAACCGCCATGAATGGTTCCGGAAGTTCACGCAATCAATTAAGCTCTAACGGTTAGAAGTTGCGCTACGTCTATTTAGCTCATTTGCCGGATCAAGTCTGTTGTTGCCTTCGTTGCAGGTGATACAGGCGTCATTCAAACCTGCAATTAAGTCGGACAGTATTTGAGGAAAGTCTTTCAACAGCCTTTGGCTTACACCAACCATGAAAGCGTGAGAGTGTAAACCAGTTATTACTTGCAACTCCAACGCACATTCAACTGCATGAGAATGAGAGTGAACAAGATGAAATCGCCGTCGTTGTCTTGTCATCTCCGGCAATTCACCGGCATGATTCATAATTTGAAACGTCACTTGTCAAAATGCGACACAAAGACATAACCGGATTATAATGGGAAGCATGGCGGTAGATGATTCAGTGCCAAGAGGCTTCGAAAACTCAACTCGCATAGCATATAATGATTAATAACTAGTAAACTACGGTTAATTGGCGCGTGTCTGAAACTTTGATTATTTGGGATACCGAAGGGTCGGAAACCATTTGACCTTAACTAATTTGTCTAAAGGGGCGCCAGCGGCGTGGAGTATCATTTCGGCAGAACCTGAAAAAGGAACCGAAGGCACAGGATCGGTGGGAAACCTACAATTTGATATATACTACTTTACGAAGGAAGATCAAAGCGGTAGATGAAGTTTCAATCTTATCCGTTTGCTAATACTCACGGAAGCCAATTCGCTCAATTCATACTCATAGAGCACAATAAGCCGCATTGTTTTGTTCATGCAAATTGGATTTTCCGGCAAGAATGAAATAGAGGCTGGGCAAGACTTGCTATTTTGTGGCTGCTGACAGAATTCTCACAGGTCCTCCGAAGTATCGAGATGGCACTCTGATGATGTGAGTATGCACTGTCCTTTGGTCAGCTCATAAGATGGAGCCAGAATAGCTTGTCGAATACCGACGCGTTTGTCCGATGAACATTGCAGCTGTGTGACAGTTCCGTTGGCAATCTCAACCAGAATAAGACCGTCTTCTCCAACTTCCTATTAAAAAAACCTTTGTAATTTTCAACGCATCGATTCATGTTGTTCGTTGGAATTGGTAACTTGCCTCGCTAGAAGCCAGGATGATAAACAGTGAAGTAACACACAAACTACCTTTTTTTTAAATCATTTTGATACTTGTCATTTTTTTCCGCTTTCCATTGATGAGGTAAATATTTGAAAATGATCCGCTTGTGACTTATAACGCAGAGATTTAATACAATTTTCTCTCAGACAGATATTTCCCACTTTTATTGGCTTTTAATCGAATGTCTATAATTACAGCCTAGCACATATGTAATTATTGCAATGGGGTTCCGGTTGAGATGAATGTTGGAAAAACTATAGATGGAATTTCGAAAATAACACTTCACGGAAACTATATAGCTTCATATAGCTTTCCCTTGCTTTTCTAATAGCCCGGAATAAAAAAGTGCAATTTACGAGTTTCAAGCAAATTACCAGTACCAGTATGTCCCATATGGTTGGAGTGAGTAAAGCCTTAATCATCATTTTTCTTTGTGACATATTGCCACTGGTTAGCCATATAATGATTAATTGCCTTGAATTTGGAAGGAAACATAATCAAATAACCTTCTTCTTTGCAGGATGGTCGTAAAATGAGCGTCGAATTTGCGAACAAAGCAACAGCCAGGTTCAAGTGTTTCGATTCCAGTAACAGCGGCACTCTCCGCATTACCGAAGCCTTCTACACGGAATCCTTCGTACCCATCGGAAACAGCTGTGTCATTCCAGAACAACCATGTCGAAAAATGAATGTGGCCAAGGAAGTTCGTGCAATGTGCGAATGTGCACAATCTTGCGCATTGGATCGGACATTTGTGGATCGTACGAGGAAGAGGAAAAACTGCTTTGGCGTGGATGAGACGGCAATGCGACTGATTGTATTTCACACCTGCGATTGTGCTTTGAAATCGCATCAAGGTTATCTGGATGAACAGACGTCGTCAGCAAACGGAACGGACTGCAGTACGACTACGGTACCTTCGCCAAATGTGCAACTGCCGAAAAGCAACTCGCCGCACAACTATTCAGCTGCCGGATGTTGCGGAAGCAAGAGTAAAGTCTTTTGTGGCGACAATTTGCCCTCAAAATGCGGCCACAAGGTTTCTCATACTCTTTTATATTGGTGCAATCAAGGGGAGAGCCTGATGTTCATAAGGAAATGCTCTTTCGGATGTATCTCCAGCACGGATGGCAACGACTTCTGTAGTTCTCAGTAATGGTCAAGGCAATACTGCACATGCAAGTATACTGATATACTAAATGTACCGTACAGTAGCAGATTGGTCATACCCTTAATCATACGCTTCGGTCTTGATATTATACAGCAATATAACAATCATCATAACTAATTCAATAGGCTACGCCTGTACGAGTACGTCATATGATAGGCAGGGCTGGGTCTTCCTTCCATCAAATACTCTCACAGCGAACAGCTGCTTCATCCAACGACCTCAACACTTTCAACACTTTTCTTTCCTCAACAGGTTCTTCATGATGCAACTATCTATTTGCCCTCATTGCAAACTAATGAGTTAACACTAATATATCGATTCTTATTAAATAATAGGTTTTGGATGCATTGTGAACGAATGAGTACTTTGCGGTAGGTGCCTTCTTAACTGAAACCAAAATTAGTCGCTTCATTGAAACATTCAGTATCTCAAATTCAACACGGGCGGATCGTCTCTACCTTCAATTTAAAAATGTTATTAGAACATATGCTAATAATTCGGCTGGCTATTTCGTGTGTGAACTTTGGTATCGTGAGCCTTGACGCTCTCAACAACAAATGCATCAGCCCAATGGCATCAGACCGCACAATAGGTTAGGAATACATTGATGTCTGTGCGTCAGATGGTCTTGGTGAGGGGAAATGCGGCAAATTTTGTGGTTCCACCTTCCTCTGTTACTATAACGGATGTGCGCAAATCAACACAATGGGTATAGAGTAATTTACTTAGGAAGAATTTACAAAAAGCCAAATTTATGTCTATGTGTCTTGTGATATTATGTTGACAGTATTTCCGTCAAAGAAGAAGAGTTCCAGCTGTAAGTTCTTAATACCCACATGCAACTCAACCCAAACTTTTTTTATCTCCATATTTCATCTTCTTTTGTACTTGCAGTATATCCACTACGAATCAACATCTGTGTGGAGGGACTAACTGCGATCCAATCGTTAGCGTCTGTTTAAGCGGGAAAACGCTTTGTTCAGTCGGAGAACTGGCGTGCCGTACTACCACCACTGCAACCTGCTATGATCCCAGTGAAAAACATGTTTTGTCGGTCTTCTCTCTCCAAACGATCACACATCCTGCGGTGGTTATTGCATCGATCCTTAAGGTTTGCATCCACAGTGAGCATTGTCCTAAGGCACTAGACATACCTTGCAGTTGTGCTAGAGGGAGCATCCTTGTGCCGGCTATTGCTACGACCCCACAAAGGAAGTCTGTTACCCCAACAATGCTTCCTCAACTGGATACACCACTTGTCCCATTGGCCATAATTTATGCTGGAAGGATTGCTACGATTCCGTTGAGAAGACATGTATCAAGTCGAGTCTTTCATCAATAGGACACATTTATTGCCTAGCCGGATAGGTTTGTATTAAAAGTAACCGTTCTACAAGTAGATATTTTTCCTGTCCCGTGGGGAACCTTTTGTGCGGAAGTGATTGCTACGATCCGGCTGAGAAGTTGTGCATCAAGAGGAGTCACTCAAAATCGGTATACTACTACTGTCAATTGGGGAATGTTTATGTGGGGATGAGTGCATGGATTTGAGTGAGCGGATGTGCTTCGGAGTTGAGCTGTCCCAATGGAAAATTGCCGTGTGGTTCTAGTAACTGCTTCGATCCCTTGGAATACGTCTGCTACCATGGAAAGGACTTTTGTGCGAACTATATTATACATCTGTTAGCCCAGGAGCTGGCCGGCTTGACGGTTCCCGAAATCTTTCGAGCCATTCATTGGTGATTTGCTTTAGGTTTCTATTACGAGCAAGCTCGATCTAATCGCGATGATTTCATCGATATTAACTTAACCAACATTGCAAAAGGTAGGTTGAGGGTATACCATATTGCCACTATTTCAACTACAATGTAGACAATAAAATTTCAGACAAGCAGGGTCAGTTCCAGAAATACGATAACAATTTACCGTATGGAGAGCAGTACGATTTTGGTTCAGTCCTCCACTATGGAATGTCTGATTTTGCCATCGATCCTGCTCAATGGACCATTCGCCCAAAGGTCCAATACGCGGGCACAGAGATTGGTCAACGTCGGAACCTCAGCGAGATTGATGTCAGGAAAATTAATAAAATGTACAAATGTACAAATGTACTGGATATCTCGGCGTGCCTGCTGTTTCACTGGGTGGAACAGGTACAATACAGTATATCTGTATATCTTTCTTTATTTAGCCATGATAATTGTGATGGGCCTTAATTCTGCCTGGGAAGATGCACTGTTCCAAATGCCCCACCGAGGATGCTATTTCCCGTATGACGCAGCCCAGCTTGACGGTTTGGTACGCTACACCCTTCATAATGTGGACGCGAGCCTTTGCACGTACATCAATGTCGTGCAACGGAATGTCATCAAGGATGGAATAATTCAGACCCAATTTGATAGAGGTATGATTTGCGAAGTTTAGCAAAGCAGTTATTAATGGCCTCAACTGATAAAGTAAAGGTCAAAGCTATTCGGCCGGAGTTTCTCCGGCTGAGCAGCTTTTAGTAACTATCCAGCCGGACTTTCACGGCTGAATAGACCAACCACTGTTTAGCCTTTTTTTTTTACCAGCAATACAGACAAATCACTGAGCCGACTTGACGTACATAAATGCGGAATAATAAGGAGAGAAACTAGCGAATAATCGAAAAATTATGCGGATAATCAGCAACGAAAGATCTCGTTTTTTGGAGCAGTCATTTGGACATTCAGTCGCCTCGCGCCACGTTTTCGAGGAGCAGGAGAAATTAAGGTCTCACCGATGATGATTTTTCGTTGCCATTCCCGCAAGCTGGTACCGTTGTCGTATTCTGCGGTCTCGTATCCGCGCTTTCCGTAGGCGATATCGGTGGCATTTGCAGACGCTTTGCAGAGACAGTTGTTGGAACCCATCTCTTGAGCCGGGATGCTTGGCATGAGCACGTTGTATCCGTTTCCTAGAATCAGTCGAAGCTGCTCTACCACGTTAGCGCTCGGGGTTTTCCCAACAAAATCATAGACCGTGGCTATTCCGCTTTTATCGACGTGAAGCGTTAGAAAGTGATTGACTCCATCAAACAAAATCTGAAGCACCACTGATTTGCGTTTCAAACTGGCGCGTATATTGTTGATTTCAACGCCATCATCGCGACATTGGGTCAGCAAAGCTGGGTCCTCCAAGCCGCAGATGGTACCCTTGCTAGCGGTCCAAAGATAGTGCATAAAGACCTGGGCCGCTTCCACACTCAGAAAAGTCCCGATGTCAGAGAGAGACCGTTCGTCGTATTTGGTGAGGCGAATCTCTGCTGGCATGTTGTTTCGAACGGTGGCCACGGTCATCCAGAAGTCATCCTGTGGGCTCACACTGCGAGGACGCCATTGTAGCATGCCTCCTGCTGGTTTGACAGCTTTTTGTCCTGGCCCGCCGCGGGTGCCGTCTCCACAACTCAAACTCTTGCTGATCTTGCTGATCTGGGAGGCGATATCGACTCCATCCGGCGTAGTCTGCTGAGACGTGACATTGTTATAGAAGGTTTGGCCCTTTTGGGCCAGGCGAGGGCGGCCTCTTTCACGACCGGTAGCAAGGATGGAGAAAGGGGTAACGTTTTGGTGCATCTCCGTCTCGTCAACATCCACAGGTTCTTCGTCCGAGGTCGGCAAGGGTGAAACCGGTCCGAGAAACCTTTGATCCTTGTCGAGGCAAACTTGAACGCCGACATCACGAGCCACGACATCGCCAAGATCCTGCTTCACCACGATGGTGTGTCCTTGATCCAGCAAGCTAAACGCCAAGCCCAGCTGTTTTGTCGCTTCCAGATACCGTGCTGCTGGAAACGTGGAGAGCAATGAGCTGAACTCAGTGAACAATTCTGCGGCGCCCTTGAATCTCACAGTGGCTGATCGCAGCCTGCGCAGCTCCGCTTGGGTTTTCCGCGTAATAGTTTCGCCAATGTCGGTCACATAATCTTCCATATCCTAGAAGATTCAATTGGTCAGCCCGCTGCTGGTACGGGACGGACGGACGGACAGCCACATAGGCTGACGAACGGACGGACAGTCACATAGGCTGACGGAAGGAGAGACAAACAGTCACATAGGCTGACGAATAGATGGATACCCGGCAGGAAGGCGATTAGTCAAAGGGGTTGTCGGACGGACAGACAGTCACATAGGTTGTCGGACGTACCGACAGACAAGGGTCATAGAGCTTACCTCGTCCATGAATCCTTGCTCAGCGTCTTCGATTTGCTCATCTGAGACCAGCAAGTCGTTCAGCGTCTCGTTTCCCGCGTTGGTTCGCATCCAGCGCGGCAGGAAGTTCTTCAGGTCGAACGGGCGAGCGTTGAGCGACCGTCTAGCTGAAATGATATATCGACATGCAATGCCAAAACTGCACGAGATGTAGCAATCGCAGGAGAATCCCACGTCGGCATGCCCTGTCACAGCGTAAAGTTGCTGAGTCCGGACATTTCGGATCTGAATGTCCATGGGTTCGACAGCTTCCAAAACCTCCGTTTCGTAGCGCTCGCTCTTGGCCAGCTCAAACTGCTTCTTCAGCAACAAGGCTGCAAAATTGGTCAGTTGGCGACCCACACTTTCGGCACAAAGACGGTCAGGAAAATCATGCATGATGAGCCGTTTGTTGAAGTGCACATAGTCCATGAACTTCGTGCTGTGGTTCGTGGTAGACACCAACTTCAGGACGATCTCCATCGACTCAGCGAGGTGGTGTCGCGACGATGACTTGCCTCCAGCTCTCAAAGACGCCTTCACCGCCAGGTAAAAACGCTCCACCCGGTTGTTGGTGATGTTGCCCAAGGTCTGAAGATCTCTACGCTGGCAAATTGCCCACCGGTCAACGCAGTTGTTCCAGTTATCGGTGTAGTATTCCCCGAACTCTTCACACTCCTCGTCACAGTCTGCACACAATTTCAATCAAACAATCAATTGACGGTACACAGCAGCAAGTCCATTGAGACAACTGCCAACTTTGAAAATTCACCGACAAAATTTTTTTTTAGCTTGACCGGCAAAATAAATGTTTATATTCATTACTAAATTAGATCTGAATGAAAAAAATATTTTGGAACGGTTCTGAATTCGACAGCTGAAAACGTTCCCAAGTTAGATTTCTCAAGAAATCCCATTAAGCGGCATAAATTTTCACGCGCAGCTGCGAAGACCCTGCGCAATTGGGATTTCGATGGTATTGACGTGGCAATTCAGATGGGCCCGTTAGGCTTGACGAGGGTCAAATTTGATTAACCTACTGTCACAGCTTTTCTCAAGGTACCTGTGAAAGATCCGTGCTGTGCTTTTTAGTTGAAGACTACAGTGCGCCCCATTTACATTGTCCCAACTTGCCGCCAAAATTCTACCAGCCAGATCAGCTAATCCACAATCCATCCCACACAAAATTTATTGTAGGCAATACAAATTTTTTTAGTTGGCGTTTTTTGAATTCAAAACGGTGCGCGAAATTAGTTCTGAAATTAGGGAAGGCATTTTAGAGTTATACCACTTTTTGCCGTCTTCCCGAAAAATCCAGATAAGTCTGGCAGAAAAGGGGATTAGTGTTTCGTACAGGACCATCCTTTGAGTCATCATATCCGAGGAGGAAGAAAACATCCTGTCGAAGAAGAAAGTGAAAAACATCAACAAACGGGGACTACCTCTTATCCGCTCCGACAACCTCATAAAAGAATCGCCAAATCTGTCGATACCCCCAATTCCCCCACCCAACGTGAAATTTTCTGCAAGCTTGGGATCTCTACGGGCACTGTGTCGCGGGTGCTGAAGGAAGATCTTGGCCAGACAGCAGCAGGCAACGACGCACGTCCTCACTCCGAAAAAACCTCAACAGCGTCTCGATTGCGGGCCTCACTTTCTCCGCTGTCTCGGCCGTCAAAAACTTCCCCGGATTGTCAATATTGATGAGACGTACCTGGATTTGAATGAATTCACTAGAAGCGGGATGGATGTTACGAATCACTGGATACACCAGCCCCGAAAGAATGGATAAAAAAGCCTCGTTCAGGATGGCCTGGAAAAGTGATTGTCTGTATGGGAATCTCCTGGAATGGCCCGACGTCCTCTATTTTGTCCCGCCGATAGCCAAAATGAATAGCCAGATGTTCATCAATTTAATTCTTGAACCCTTGTTCAAAAAGGACGTTCCGCGGCTTTATCCGGGGGAGGAAAAGAGAATCACTCTCCACATGGACAGTGCCGGAGCGCACGTCAAGGATACGGTCGTCAAGTGGCTCCAAGATCGGAAAATAAAATTTATTACGAAGGTGGAATGGATGTCGAACTCGCCCGATTTGTCCCCGATGGATTACGGTGTAAATTCGATTTTTAAGAGGCGATGCAATAGGCACAAGGCGAAGAATATGGCCGAACTGGTAGCGATTGCAAAACGGGAGTGGAAGAAGGGTCTAGGAAGAAGTGGTCTAGGACATTGTCGAAACATTGTCGAAGCTTGGCCGAAACAAGTGAAACGAATGATTGAGATGTCTGGCTATCAGATAGAAAATATTTTTTGAGTAAGAATATCGTTCCTTCTGGGTGAAATTAATTTTTGAAAAGTTGGGACAATGTAAATGGGGTGCACTGTAATTTAACGCCGGTAATGCGTTGCAGAAATTCGACAGATACTCGAGATTGACAGTGTGGAAAGAGATGATTAGCGACTGGCTATTTCTATATCGGTTTTTCCTGACCCTGCAAATACTGCTCTGATTGATGCTCATCGCATTGCAGAGTAAAATGTTTTCATTTTTATTATTGAACTAGCGCTACAAAACAAGTCAAGTTTTCAAATTAACTAATTAAAACTGGGTTAGAAATAACCATTACGGTGGCGTTTACGTCAAGGACATTTCACAGGATGACTTTCGAAATTTATGCGGATTTGGACAGAATCCCTTACTTAAGACTATTAGCAATGTCTTGTCTTAGGAGTTGAGCCTGTGTATATTTAAAACAAAGGCACGCTATTGAATGAACATCTGCGTGACTGTGTACTAGAATGTATACCGATATCGCCATTCTCATCCCGTGTGAGTGCAACTGCTATAACCTACAGTATTGTATAACTCAAAATGAGATTAAATAACACACGCAGACCTGCTCGATTATGCACCAAAATTCCAAAGATATTGTGACATCGGTCGAGACCGTGAAACTCCGTTAAAAGTGAAACTCTTTCGTCTGATGTACGAGTAGAAAGCGTCAAACAGGATCTACTGTAAGTTCCTATTGAAAATCAAGTCCGCGTCACAGAAAAAACATTTCAGGGTCAATTCGCAAATCATTTGTAAATTGTTGAGAAAGCCTGGCCACTGAAAACCGGTAAGGTTGAGGATGCTACCTGTGAACTCAAACAAACGAACATTTGCAAGTGATGGCAGCGGTGCGAGACTTAAACTGCAACGCGTTCACACGTTCGGACGCCCCGGACATTGAAATTAAAAGTCGTCAGAAAAAAGTCTCATTCAGATACCTAGCTGCTGCAGGGCTTTTGCGGCACCATTCCATACTCGCTTGTGATGCTTGATCAATCGCATATTCTTTCCTATAGACAAAACTTAATTAGCCGGTCAAAGTCACCAACTTCTTCACCCAACTTTAAACGAGAAGGAAAGAAAGAAAAGACCATAATGTATGTATGTATGTACCATAATTGATTGACTTAATTTGTTGCAGACTTCGCGATCATGGCTTCCTCCGATGTTGGAAGCAATTTTTCAGCCCTAATGGCACGGAATGAGAGCCTCTTAGAAGGTCCATCAGATTATTCATCGTGCAATTGGCCAATGGAATTGCCCGTTGTGCCTACAGTGGAGACTGTCACAACACTTTACGCAGAACTTATTGGCTATTCCATTCTCCTCTGCATCTGCACCATTGGAAATATACTGACTATCCTTGTACTCAGCACCGATGTTAAAAGAACTACAACCAATGTCTATCTCATCTGTTTGGCCCTCTGGGATCTGTTTGTTCTGTCAGTTTCATCATAGCCTGTTTATTGTCTTACAATATTTACTAAATATTTTTACACCAAAATTACGTGACTGTACATCACTGTAAAGGATTCTCAAGACTGATTTGATCTTGCCTTTTTCAGATGGCTTCAACTACCAACTAGAGCTGTGCACGGTTAAAAAAAATCAATCCGCAAACCGCACCGCAGCCCAATTTTTTAACAGCGACCGCACCGCACCGCGAGAAATTCACAAAACCGCACCGCCGCTGACCGCGGATAAATTTTTCTTAACCGCAACCGCACCGCAGAAACCGCTCGATTCGATCAAAATTGTCGTTAAATCGGAACAGCTGGTTTAACGCACGGTTCTGTTCCATTTATGGACTCCAATGACTTGCGAACCGACTAAAAGCACGAACCCTAACTTACCAGAGTAAACAAATGACGCGCCATGTGGCGCAAACTACGGAAAGAGTTATCGTGCACAATTAAATTGGTTTTTAGATATTTCGCGGTTTGCGGCGGTTAAAAAANGCAGACCGCGAGCAGTCCAAAACCGCACCGCCGCGGACCGCCGCGCGGTTTGCGGCGGTGCGGTGCGGTCTGCGGTGCGGTTTGCACACCTCTACTACCAACGCATCTTTTTATCAACAATCATGAGAAAGAATTATTTTGTGGAGTAGAACATTTTGAAGGTTGCCGGAGTTGGTTACAGGAAACAACAATTCAGTTTTCAGACTGGTATGAACTGTAAATCTTACCAATGCCGGGACCATATGAGCGTACTTAATTCCATGTGTCCATATTACTCTAGAACCCTCATTGTCTTGTCAAACGGCTGTTTGCGATAGCACGGCCTCTAGAATATCGCTTTCGGTTGACCGTTCGCCGGGGACTCTATATCGAGGTGGTATTACTCTTCCTGGCGGCACTCTTCGCCTTTGAAAACATGGTCACATGGTACCACTTCATTGTGTATGACGATGGAAAGAGCACAAGAACGGAAATTCTCCCAGAGAGCCTTCTTAACTGGGAACAGATACAGAATGAGGCTGAAGTAAGCGAGTATTTATCATTACTCTACACAAATGACTAAAACCTTGCCGTAACTTACTCAATTAGATCAGTGCATAAAACCATGCACTGACCGAGTTAAATGGGTTAAATGAGTTAGCGAAAGGTTCTGTCTAAAAGTGTAAATTGTACATATACTAATAATCCGCATAATTTTTCCTTCAGATCGGCATAACGATTGTAAAATGGGTTTCGTACGGTCTTCAATGTGGCCCTCATCATGTGTATCACCCGACACCACATTATCCGAAGGAGCAACCTATTTCATCACGATTCTACCTTCGCGGGGTCCACTGATGAAACAGCATCTTCACTCCACGCCGCTAAGCGTCGCAGCACACTTGACCTGATATGCTGCTCAGTCATTTACTGCATCACTCAGTTGCCGAATGTCATCTACAAGATCTTGGAGGTTTCCAGCAAACCTCCTTATTGCAGCTATAACTTGACATTCGCTGCCGGTCAAGGAGCTCAGCCCATTGTCAATGTCATCCTCTGGAGCAACTAATCTGTCAACTATCTTCTCTACTGTCTGGTTTGGAGTCAATTTCGTCACCAATTACGCTATCTGGCTTATTGGAGCCTATGCAAGACGGGATTGTATAGTCCGTCTCTCTCGACACCGGTGGATCATGTCCATTCTCCCAACAAGTCCCTCATCAGAAGCAAAGTCGATATGAAACTTTTGGCCGCACCTTTTTTCAACCGTGGCTGCACAATATCTCGATTTAACGAAATACAAATGCTTTCGGTTATTTTAAACAAAGTCTGATTATATTTTGCAAGAGTCAGTGAATACTTGTGTCGACAAATCCTTTTGTAGAAAGGTCACCCAAACCTGTGTGTTAATAAGTTTCTTTTGCTGTTTTTTCAGTTTTTTATTTCAGACTATTAATAATTATAAAAAAATATTCAAGGCGTCAGTGTTAAAATATAAACTAAAGTCCTCGGCTGTTGAACGCACACGAGTTTCCGAAACGCACTGGAAGGACCTTGGATCTCCGGTTCCCAGAAGCGTTGACGACAGTTGCGAATAAAGCTCGCGAGCACTAAACATGAGACAAAATCTTAAACGAGAGGAATAGCAGGCCATGCTCAATCGCAATTGAATGAGGCACAACGCCTCACAGTTTTGGGCGAAAAGACCATTTCATGCTATCGATCAATAAACCACCGTCAAACGAGATGTCCCAATCTCTGAAATGCTTTTCGAAACCTTCTGTTGTTGGTTTCTGGCTTAAGTCTACCGGAAGCACCACAAAATCCTTGTCACGTTGAAGAATTCCGCCAGTGCAACGTCAAAAACCCTCACCGGAATTGTTTGCTGAAATGTTGTAGGAGATAAATGAGCAGTTGGGCCAACCGGGATATGCATCAATCATTGCGGCAACCTGTAAGGCACAGTAAACGTTAATGCCAAAATCTAAGTCACAATTGTCGGGGTATACAGTAAATGGTTGGTTGGTTCTATTTTCTGTCGCATAGGCATACATGAAAAAGCACTTCCGCTTCAGACAGTGACACTGTTTCGATAGGAACTTGACTAGCTACTTGCATTAAGAAGAGGAAAATAGCAACACAAAACATTCTAGTGAATTAAGGAACAGCAAGTGACATGTCGTCAGTGGGTTTGCTGATGAGCTTCACCAGACCTGTACATCCCGTAGCCTATACCGGTATGTAGTCGGTTCTATATCGACTTCTGGGAGCAGGAGAACAACCAGGTATTTTTCAGATATTCACAATTCAAACCAGCATTTGGTTATTACAATCTATAAGAAGGATTCCAACAGAATCCTCCAAGCCCAATTCTCTAAGTCATCGAAACTGCCCAACTGAATTGTGACCCCTTGAAAGCTGCCACTGGAGGACGCGGGTGCGAGCTCCCAGACCGCTATCCGCTTGCACAAAAGCGGATTCCAGCATCTACTGTACTACAGTATGACAGTTAGTCTAACGCTCAAATACGCCTCATAGACGCCACTAAAATGGCTCCTCTAAAATCCGAGTACAGTAGACCTGGTGCCAAATTAATTTCACTGTCTCTTAAATTGGTTCATGTGAAATTATCGACTAATTGGACAGGAATTCTAGACTCGTTATTTTACCTGCCAGTGAAACGGACGACTCGAACGGATTACTTTTGATGGCTTTCCAACCTAGCACAGCACTCCCGAAAGTAGTTAGACGCTCAGCAAGGTATCACGCCTGTCCTTCCAAATCCTCTCTAACAGCAAAGTGTCCTGGAGCTTCCTTTACAATTCGCTTTATGAATGAACAATGAACAATGAACATCAACAATGAACAAAAATATTCTCCTTAATCGGGACGACTTGTCGCAGCTCGTCAGGGTTATCATAACCAGACATGGCATTCATTGACGAGCAGGCCATTTTTTGATATCAAATTGGCAATGTAACAAGCAGGAGAAATAGAAGAAATTTGAAGGCTTTCAACGTCACTGGCAACTTGATAGCTTCCCATGATCCTCCATCATCATAATACATCCTCATGGCTTGAAATACCTGCTCGATTGAATTGCTGTAGTCGACGCTTGTTTGCCGCCAAAACTGCTTCGTCCCCACTCCAATGAAAGAATACATGGCGTCTCTCAAGAATAATCGACTTATAATACAGTCCTCCGCGCTGTTGACGAAAGCCAAAAATCCCTGGCACGATCCGCTTTCATGATAAAAAGATGCGAAAATCGCAATCGGATGTTATCTGACAGTGACGATAGCATTCGTCTACATACATGGCCACAATTTTGGGTGGCAGACTTTAAGCCAAAAAGAGTGGTCCGACTTCGAGCCCAATTAAGTCACCGCACTCACGCGCTCTTAACTACAGCTGACCATGCAGCCTTTAATCAATTGATCGATTGATTGAACTTGTTGATTTTGGCGAAATTTAGAGCAGCTTGCTCAATCTAATTTTTCCGCTGGGCCGGGCATTCAATCAAAGATTCAGGAGAAAGATTGGCGAGTTCTAGCCAAGAGTGGCTCAAACTCAGACCTTTCTGATGGCTCGAACTCTGCCACTCAAAATTGTGGCCATGTGTGTATGTCGTAATAATGGGCAAAATTCGTATGACCCGTTTGATTGACTATGGAAGTGCCATTATGGTGGATAGCCCTCCAACCGGGAAAGATATTTTTTCCTTTCCTCCGACTTGGTCACCGGATCCCCTCTTGGCTGAATTCAGCTATTATCTTGCTGAAATTCCAATTCTATTAAATAAATGCTCCAACAAATTACCATTGACTTGACCATGGAATGAGAAGATTTAAAAAGGTCAAAAAAGCAGAGCAAACGGTGCAACCATTTCAGTTTAGATGAATAAAGGAGCTATTTTTTAGCTTTTCCGACTGAGTATGCGACACGCCATACTATTCATTTCAATATCCACCCATCAGCGCCATAGCCATAACACAATAACAAATTATGACATTTTTTCAATATGAGGGTTAGCCTGTACCGGTAGTCGCGGGCTGTATAATGATGGATTTTACCATTTTTTAGAGTAAAACTATTGACATTTCTACATGCTTTGCGGGCACACAAAAAATGCTGACATTTAGAGGAGCAACACCCTCAAAAATGGTCTAAAATGCAGCCGACTGAATAATAAGATGCGTGCCATGCACAGTAAGGTTCCTACATTAATGGCTGCAAAGCAGTTTTCACTAAAGTTTTTCTGTGCCCGGTGTACATTATATGTCATTGTGTTTACCAGTGACTCGACAGGGAGGGCTACGTCATTTAATGTGCTTTTAAGCTACAACCACACCTTCCAAAGTTGCCTCCGACTTGCAACTCAAGATGGAGACTTGAGAAAATGCCAAAAGAAGACTTTTTTTCTTATATCATTACTGGATCATGTCCCCGGTAATATAGCTCTGAAGAAAGCTGCTTCAGCTCGCACCTGGCACAAGGAATATATATACCCAGCAAGGCATGTGTCGAACCGCCTATCTAAATATTCAACCTTTTTGATTATTCCATTTCCAGGATACTCAAGGAAGCAGACACAAAAACAGGCCATTTGACATCTAGGTGATGCGTCATCGTCTTTGAATAAAAGATGACGCAAGATAGGATAGGCTCCTCATATACAGTATGAGGTAAGGGCACTGGAATGGGCCACTTTACTTTCCCGTACCCTGGAATGGGCCACTGGGCGGCAGGGGGTGCTCTGTCGCAAATTAATAAAAACAGATAAGTCACTGCGTAGTCAGCGACCTCTACAGTGGACTTTTTCCAATCGTCCAATGGACCTTTTTATTTCTCTTTTTTAAACATGTTCCCACAATTGTTTTTCATATCTGATACGCGTTCCACCGAATTATCGATTATTCTCTGTCGCTTAGAACCTTAGTGATAGCCAAAACTTGTATGGAAGTTGTGATTGGAGGGTGGCCCATTCCAGGGTACGAGAAAAACAAGTGGCCCATTCCAGTGCCCTTACCTCATACAAGTACACAAGGACTACGCACATGACTGATTTTTGCTTGTTTAGTCAGCCGTCGAGGAAAGGAGCAAACATGTGCCCACGTACAACAGTATCTTTTCTCTTTCTCCCATTAGACAAACATATCCGGCATATAAGGAGGTGAAGAATGCGGATGCAAATTCCAGTGCGGCACGGATCCTCGACCGCCGATCAACACCTTTACAATGGCAGAGTGGATTCTATCCCGTTATTCTCAAATGGATAATAATCAAGGTGAAGTGGCGGAGTGGCGACGGTTATGGGGAACTGGCGACGAAGGGATATTCAATCGAACGACCGGAACATTTGACGTTGGAATGCTGTTGAATGTTGAATGTTGGCTGTTTGGAATGCTCGGGAGTAATTGACGTCCTCGTAGCATCAGCTAAGGCAAGACAAACACTGCTAGACCCTTTATTATGGTATCATAATTTGTCTTCTCTTTTTCAGCAAGGGCAAAATATTCTTATCAAGGAGTTAAACGTGACTAGTCTAGCTGTAACCAATCAACTGACGGACGTCTACTGCGGCGGAGTTTGGATTCGGACTTTACAAATGCTTTGCAAAGCTCTAACTCTGCGGTAAGTGCAGTATACGTTGTGCTAGTTTAAAGAAGAAGCCAAAGATTCTTTTTTCTTCATGATAGGTGTAAATTATTTGAGGAGAAAGCGGGCGGAAACAAACGATCGATCAACTTCTTCTTGGCCATGCATCCGGCGTGACTGCGGATATGGCTCTCAGTGTCCTGCTTATGCCCAATTGGCGATTGCAAAACTTTTCCGCTATCCTTTCCCCAATTTGCAATGAGTATTCCCTGCTCATTCACCACTTTTTCCTCTCCAATTCTTCCTCGCATAATGCGATGGGGATACTTTCGGCCTTTTCCCTTAGCGCATGGGCAGCCTTCACTGTTGTGTTTTGTCTGACGATAATTGGTTCTCTCCTTTCGCACAACTTACGTCGTAGGTTAACTCCAACACAAGCAACTCACAAACGACCGGCCATATTGAATTTCAGTAAGTCAAGTTAAGCGTAAGTTGATGCTCTCATAGTTTGAAGATATATTTGTTAATGTACAACTAACGATACGGTGGAACGATCCGGCGGTCGATTGACTTCCACCTTGACATTTGTTCTTCTCGGACTTGTGTGCACATTTATGTTCCAAACTTGTGTGAATATGGTAATGCCGTCGCAACTGACGGTTGAACAGCCAATTGCTGCACCTTTTTCTACCCTGGAGCAGTTTCTCAAGTCCGACTTCCACTTGCAAGGCACGGCAGCTTTGCAAGAGCCACTCCAGGTATACTCATACCATATTAGGAGCTTAATTTAAATTGCATGCTAACCACATTTGTCCCTTTTTAAAGAACAGCAAAGATCCGCATCTACGCTTCCTGGGTGCTCGGATGGTTCCTTTTCCGCCGATCGACGAAGCTTTCGTACAGTCCAGGATTGCAAGGCCACCACAAGAACGAATTGCCTACCTTATTCCTCCTCCTTCTTACGCTACATTGGCAAAATATTCCTGTGACTATGTGGTCGCTATTCCCAAGGTCTTCTCAACTCGTACTGCTCCTTTCTGGTTCCGTCGGGATAGCCAACTATTTGACAAATTTTCCCACAAGTTAGTCATATTTATTTATACTTCACTAATCTATGTATCCACTGTCTCACGGGTCAGATAGTATAATAGTATAGTTTGTCAGATAGTATAATTGTTATTTTCAGATATGCCTGGGCGGCGTCGGGCGCAACAATTCTCCACAATTCTCCACAATTCTCTATTATTTGATTGTTTCTATGTGGAACAAGAACTGCGCAAGTACGGGCATACGCGTGAGCGCTGTGAACCACGCTCACTACCTACAGGGAGGACCGTAGGGAAACGAGCGGTAACGTTAGACCACAGGAAGATCACCTTCGTTATTAGAATGGGAACAATCGCGGGGGCAGGACTTTTCACCTTCATCCTGGAATGGCTACCCGGTTGACTATTTAAATCAACACCTTTCCGGATGGCCATTTAAAGGCCACTTGACCAATTCATCCAATTCAGCCATCTTGAGTTTTTGATTTCTTGATCAGTAGTAAACAGTAAACAAACTGCAAAGATGGTGGGTAAATTTCTTTTGAAAAATAAAGTAATTTGCGAGGGAAATTATTTTTTCGTCCTTTAATAAATGGATGAAATCCAAATGAACTCTAAGGTTAATTAAACAGTTGCTGCACTCGCCGGCTGAATGGACTTTTCTATTTTCATGGCATCTCAACGCAACGATTTACGAGTTACAACACCGGTATTAAAGTACAAGCTACAAGTATGATGTGTAGGATAGCATACACGGGTTCCCCGGACGCAGGAATATTATGCGATACCCGAGGGTGGAGAGTCCTTGACAATCGCTCGCTTAATTGATAATCCCCATTCACCCTACACTAGAGTATAGTAGTATGAATAACGAAAGAAATAGGAATCTATTATGCGCCACCGATGAATTAAACACAGCTGACCACATTCCTTTGGACATGGATCATTACAAAGACTGCTGGTAGAAATGTCGTCCGCTTTCGGTTCTCGCTCTAGCAAACCAGCTGATGGTAAACATTTCCCTCCTCAACTCTCTCCAATTTGTCTATGCAGATTTGAATCGTTGATTTGACTGGAAAGACCGAGCTCTTGCAAAGCTGCGTTGAAAATGGAAGGGCGTATTTCGCCGGAAGACCTAACAGGACCCGATCCTTCTTCTGAGACTCGAAGGAACAAACGGCGCAAAGTTTCTTGTACCCTGACTGACTGTCTGCACTCGCCGTCAAACAATAAGCATAATAAATTTAAAATTAAATTTGCTTGACCCCTTTTTGTGTGAGCAAATCCCCTGCACCTTACGAAATTGCTTCTTTTTCTCGCATTTGCACCACTTCACTGGAAACTTCACGGAATCAAGTCTCTGGTATTCTTAAATGTACCATCGTCTCATTTACATGTTCCATTTTCAATTAGACTACTTTGGCTCTAGTAGACCCCATTGTTCAGTCCAATTCCTCGGGGATCAACTGAACCGACCGAAAACTGTCTTACAGTTTACTTTACAAGGAGAGCGTCATACATAAGAACATCTCACCAAATGTTATCAAAGGTTTCAGTAGCACGGGAAAAGGACTAATTTTCAACAAAAAAGCGTATTCCAAGTCGTAAACATGGAAGGGAGAAAGAAATAGCTCATACAGAGACAGGAGTCCCAGACTAATAGCATGTAGTACAGGACTTTTTAGGACCTGCATGTACAGTGGACAACAATTGTACCATACCTAGGCAAGTAAAGACATTCATACATTCACAGGTACAGCGAGTGCTCTCGACAACGCTGATTAATCTGGCCTTTAGTGATCAGGCAACTCTTGGCCTAATTATACATAATCCCATGACGTTACTTGACGTATAGGACTTTGATGGATATGTAGTGCCTGTTGATCCGATATATGTTTGGCAACATATGTAAACACCTTTCACACTCAGTCATACACAATCGAAAGTCACACAAACGTCCGAGTAATGTTATCAGTGGAACATACGTACTGCCAGGACAATAGAACAACTCGACTAACTTGACTTTACACAAGACAACAAATGCATAGTCAGTCAAATGATTCTGGGATGATGGTCACTTGACTTTATCTTTCCGACACTTTGCACAATTTGCGATAGCGTTTGAGCATTCGTTAAGCGATCGTAATTGTTGTCAGGAAAACGGGCACAACCAACAACTGTTACGGAGTCTCTCCCTGAAACAGTAGCCGTGTCAACCTAGATTGTGAGAAAAGCCTGTTCCCGCACATCAGGTCAAATCAAGAGGATTTATGGCAACCTCAAAGATTAGGCTTTTTATGTGTGTCAGTTCAAACGCCACACCACACCCTCATCAATCGGAAATAAGTATGCCTGTTTTGCCGTTAACACCCCGCAGCAGTTGATCCAGACAGATTTTTCTGACAACTTGTAGACCAAATCAACCCCAGAATAGAATATAGACTTATCCCGGTCAGAGTATTGCCCCCCCCCCCTCCAAGAAGTGACAAAATTGTCATCCTCGTGACAAAACACATAATTATCCAGTACAAAGCCTCTTCCCCTACGAATTAAGTTGGCGAGAATAAGAGTAAAAACACATGTCCATATTGGCCTTCCAATCGCCAAGAAAGATCTGACATTGCGACATATCTAGAAAGTAAATAATCACTTGCGTTGAACATACAGTGATTACTTACAATTACTACTTGCAATAGTAAACTGTAATATCTTTATTTAGACTATATTCTTTCTACAGTGTTTATGATTAGGTATAACAGAGTATGAAGCGTGTGATAAAGCAAGGGATCGGTGCCTCTAGGGAGAGCAAAGGGAGATAGGAAAGGGTGTGTTGCGATTTGAAGTGGTCCTTGTCATCGCGCGATATAGCGATCGATGACGGTCGAAAATGGACTTTTCGATCACACACACACCTAAGGTTCGCACTCGAGGCTTTTACGGTTACGTGTTGCAGCTTTGTACAAACATAGACTCGCTATTCCACAAGTATAGAGTAGAGATGAATGGGATGCAAGAGATTATCTGACCCAGAGGAATGAATGTCAGTCGGAGCAAGTTTGAGTGCTCAGGCGACAAAATATAGCTGCTAATCGGGGAAAAGCGAGTGTTTCCACTGAAATAGTCAACAATACAACATTCATTTCCCCATTGCGCTGCACTAGAAATGTAAGAGGACAGGCAGACCGAAGACTGAAAGGAGAGAAAAAAGTTTGCTAAGCGCCTGACCTTTGTATGTAGAAATGTTAACGCCAACGCAAACGCGAAGCCAGTCCCAGCGGGGTAAGACCGAATGCTGTGATAAGGATGATTAAAGCTGGCCCAACATGTTTTTCTCACTAAGCCGGTGTGAGGCACAAGAAAAGACCGTCTCTTCCGGAAATGTTTAGAGCTGAGCCCCTTTAGCAAAGTACTTTGCACAGCACGACTCAAAACACCTAACTTACATTGGACCCTTCCCTTTCCTGTGTGTGTCTGCCCGTTGGCTGTTCCTGTAGGTCGGCCTCACACGTGTAACCCCTCACAAAAGGTCTTCATTTTGTCCTAGAGTTAAGAGATTGCAGTGTAGTGTATAATAAGGTCTGCTTGCGTACTCTGACTCCCCGGTGAGTTGGCCCGGTTTGACGTAAGTATAGTATACAGTATAGGATACACACAGTACACTGGCACAGCATCCGCATCCGCTGATATAAAGACTCGCGTTCCACCGCAAACCCATTCTTTCATTCATCATTCCTCATCATTTCTCCTTTTCATCTTTCTCCTCCCATAACGGCTCCTACGGGTGGGTAGTATTGGTAGCGCGACCGCAGACGACAAGGTCCACGAGCTACCAGGGGGTCCAGCAGCATTCATATTCATATTGTTCAAAGTCAAAGAACTATATCCTTCCTACCTTCCTCTCATCGGGTCTTAAGCTAGTTCATTACTTAGTCTATTCCCTTTTCATTCATCCCACCATTTGGAGTATGAAGCAGTACTTTTCGATTACGACTACCTCACAGGTTGTGATGGTGGTCGTGTGCAGCCTCATCTTAAACCTCAGCCAGGCTTATCCTACTCAAACACAGCAGCTGGATAAGACCTCGCATCGGTCAAAACGAACCCTCGTCTCCAGCGTAGCTGACAATAATGACGCAGACGATTCGGCAAAACTTATTGGAGGGCAACGTTCAGGTAAACACATTTTCCTTTCTGCAAATATTTTTCAACATTTGCATTTACCATATTTTCTACAAGTTCAAAAATGGTTTCTATCTGCAGCGGTTTCAGTAATAAATATTAGTGTAATGTCAATAACCCTCCGAGAGTGTGTAACTCGTTTTAAAAAGCCCCGGCAGTATTCACACAACCTTGAGGAAATATACCGTATGCCTAGTTCCTGTTTTCTCAAATTCACTGTCTAATGGGAGACTACGAGAGGCTAATCATTTTTCATTCATTTCTAATTCATTCTCTGCCTTTGAGTCTCGAGGAATCATGCAGAACGAAGATGCCCTTGTTTCGGATAAAAATTCACCACACCAATGAATATTTCAATAATTCTAAGCAACCGAACTTGAACCATTTAACAGAATCGTCTGAGGAAAAAATAATTAAATTGATTTTTATTTGTGACCTTCCGTGTACGAGGTCGCCGATGGGGTTGACCTTTGAGCTATGCAGGACCCCATGATTAGTACGCATGCATGCGTTAACCCCCCATCCATGATTAAGATTCATAGGTCCCAGGATTATAATACTAGCAGGTCGAGAGAGAAATAAAGACTGCTGTAACACGCACCTTCCCAACGGGAATGGAATGGTGTAATTGCTTAGGACAGCTCCCTCACGCTCAATTCTCCCCAATCGGTCCGGTCGCCTATTCATCCGCGTAATTCAAATTGTAAAGCCCACACCGGCTTACCGACCACCGCTAGGTGACTTTGTTCCCTTTCCGCATACCTTGAGGCATGCTCGATCGAGACTTGTTCGCAGAAGGGAGCATGGTTAATTTATAGATTCTCTTCCTCCCGGGTAGATGTATGCACGCACCCTAAATCACAAGTCAAGCAATCTCAAAGCTTTCGTCATTTTTTATGAGACATCCTTGTGAACGGACACGCAATGTGCCTTTGGGGAGGAGGAAGAGGGCCGTTACTCTTGAATTAACGACTTGACGGGACAAACACTGGACGTCATCCCGTAATAAACGTCTTTTGAATGAGCGACGCCACCCAGATGTCAATTCTTAACTGACCGTGCACGGCCGTTCCCCTTTTTCGGAGAGCTTACTTTTATTTGGAAAGGGCTTAAAAAGGTGGGGCAGCAGATGAAAATGAAATGAAGTTTGCGGATGATGAGTGAAGCCCCTGTGTAATTAGGAAACGAATCCTTTCCAGTTAAGGTGAGGTGGGAAGGAAGGCTCCTTCCAGGATATGACATAATCTAGAGATTCTGTTTTAAAGCAGATCTTGTTGTAGAATCAAATCATCCCAATTAAGCCATGAAATTTTATAATGCGTCCTAGCTGTTGCACTGACGAGGGAGGACTCAAAAGAAAATAATATTTTTATTTGTCATGTTGCATCCTTTTTGTTCCTGCTTGACAGGAGGTTGTTTGTGTGCTTTCAGATGATTACCGTGTCGGCGGGGGACTGGAAAATGCTGCACAGTCGAGTTATTACAACAGCAACATCAACAATAATCAACCACTCGTCAGCGATTTTGAAGGACCTTCCTCTTACGCCGCAGACTACTATACCGCCATGTTAGCCGACCCTTACCGTCACTACGCCGGCACGCCCTATCAGTCGATTATTAAGTCGGCCAGCGCAAAACGCGAAGACCCCGACAGCAAGGGCCAGTTCCGTCTGCGATTCGGCCGAAGCGGAGTGCGACTTCGCTTTGGACGGAGCGATCCGCCAACTCTGCGTTTCGGCTAACACATCCTAGGATAGGACACTTTGCCGCAAAACATTTAACCCTTATTTTCTTCATTTCTATAGACCTCTTTCAGTTACTGCAGCAGGACCCGTCGGCTCTTCTTTATTTATTTATTAACCCTTTTTATAACCCTTTTAGGTTCGCAGACGTTAAGTTAAAAACTTGGGCACAAAAAATAATAACCTTTTCGTAGAGATAGTAACTTTCCAGGAATATTGTAATTCAACAGAGAATGTAAAGAATTACTGGAGATAACCATGAACGCTTTGGCCATGCACACCGTCTTATCTGCTTAATATTTGCATTTTCTTTTGTCACCTCTTGTAATACCGATAATTTGAATGAGATCAGATACCTAAATGGTTGAACAAAATTGTTCTTCCTGTCTCTTTATAGTCATCTTGTTTCCCACAATTGGGAATAGCGGTCATGGAATGGATACTCAAACTAATGAGTCCAGTGGGTTGATAATCAAATCTATGACATTGCATTAGACTTAGCTAATCTCTAACGGCGGATCTACAGTACGAGTATAGTAACCGTGACAAAATGAGGAAATTCAGGCCAGCGCACGTTCTGCTTCATGCGAGTACAGTTACCATTGGTTTGGAGGTCATTTCAGCTTTTTTCACGTTGTAGAAGCACAGACAACGACTAAATGCCCATATATGGTGACATCATTGGTTGTTTTGACCAATCAATCAAAGTGCGTAGCTAGACAATTTAGTAGAAAGAGCCTGTGCTCTTAAGTTAATTGGTACATGCTCAATCCAAAAGACTTGACTCATCTCCCAATGCCCGAGAGTCCCCAAGTAAGGCCAAGGATGACTATTCGTTCATATCAAGTCTTAATACATCGTTTCCCTAGACATGTTACAGCAGCATACAAAACACAGAGCGACCCGAATCCAATCACCCCGAGGACCACCAGCTTCACCGGTCGAGTGATCGCATCCGCCCAGGAATCCTCCTGAGCCATGACCTAAAAAAACAGCCCCGTCACCCACTATTTGAAAGAGATGTAGCAATAAATATATTGTACCGTGCT
The DNA here is from genome assembly GCA_001579985.1 of Hypsibius dujardini. Lineage (NCBI taxonomy): Eukaryota > Metazoa > Tardigrada > Eutardigrada > Parachela > Hypsibiidae > Hypsibius > Hypsibius dujardini. Next base: position 43,501 of record LRSR01002153.1, on the reverse strand, counting down.
CTGCTGATTGATTGTCACTCGCGCCTTGTCCAGTTCGGCTTCCGCTTTTCGGTTGGCTTCCTGACAAGGGAAAGGGAAAAAGTATATAGCTGTGCTGATTAGTCCTCTGTCATTTCCTGTTCCCACGATAAGTGATGCTCCATCTAATAGGAGGAAAGGCAAATTGGTTGGACGTACGTACCTCTGCTACTGCATTTTTCCGTTTAAGTTCCGCTGCGTCCTTTTGAAGGAGCAACTTGACAAGGTAATCCTTTCTAGCTTTCTCAATGCACAAGTTGACAATCTCAAGCGCGTCAGTAATGTACTGTTGACTTGCTCCCAGGAGGTAGCTGGACCGGATGTAGCCTTTAGCCTGGTCGACAAACGCCACGTGGTACCTATTACGTAATGCCACTTTTACTGTGAGAAGCATGCTGGCAAATTATCTCCAAGTTACGTCCACTCGGTCACGGAGGTACCTATCGAATGTGTCTTCAGACAGAACGTCAACGGAATTGAGGACGCTGCCATCCTACATCAAGACATTATTCATTTTCTGCCGGAAAGAGACAAGTAATTGTTCAAGGAAAGAAGGGTCAAATACTTTACCATGTTGTAGCGGTATTTGTTGCAGGCTTCTTCCGATGTACGCTGAACTGCTTGGCCCATTAATGCCTAGGAGAAAAAACACCTTCCAAAGTGGTGCACGGGTAAAATTTAGGCGTGTCTCACCTCGTGGACGTCTTGAACAGAAGGGAAGCTTCCGTTTTTCATGAAAGTTTCAACCATCTGCAAAAGGGCTTCCCGTAATTAGGGTTCGTGGCCGAGGGACTGTCTAGTGAGATTTCATTAGGTTCTGACGCACTTGGATATGTTGGGCGTACTCTCGGGCGGTAATGGGACGACCGTAAAAGGTTTTTGGTCGAATTGTACTCGGCGAAAACAACTGCAGTGTTGGTTGGGAAATTACATTACTTTATTACGGTATGAGGCAAAGTGTGTATTTCGGCTCACCACTTCGACGGCTCATACATGGGTTTCTCTTTGATGGCGATTACTTGATTGTTTGATTTGCTGTACTATACCACTTCTGGAAATCAAACAATCAGGCTGTTGCCGTCAAAGAGAAACCCATGAGTGAGCCGATTCATCGACCAAGTGAAGGGTGAGCCGAAATATACACTTTGCTTAATACTCTACGTATGTGCATTCACTCACCTTGTCTAAGAATTTTTGTACTTGTGGTCCAAAATCCGCGGTCAAAGCTGCGCAGAGAAGAATTATTTGTGCTTACTAGGTAGAGTAGAGGTTGACCTAGATATACAATATTTACTAGACGGAAGTATTCGAAGGTTCGTTGTGTTGAAGGCAATGTTTGGCATAAGGAAGCAGGAGATGTGCTGGAAAGCAGCCTCCATCTCGCGTAACAAGTCATCATCACTTCTCGGAAAGGCTGCCTTCAAAACAAACACAGTTATCTGCAACTTTAATCCATATAAGAGTAGTATAGACCTGTAAGAGGGCTTTTCCGCTCTCCCACCCATAGGGATCTAGAAACTGGGCGTCACGGATGAGAAAGACCAAGTCCTGGAGGAATTTGCTCTTCCCAGCAGACACTACAATATATTGATAATGCTCATCTGCCGGTGGATTTGTAAGATGACTATTACCGAGGGAAGTTGATTTGACTGCACTGGTCATCTGGAGAGTGTAGGCTGCCACGGTTTTAGTCAACTGACCGTCTAGACGGCGCATCTTATTCACCACCTGTCAATATTCAAACCGCAAATACAAAGACATTTCGGTGTGAGAGGAACATTATTTGCTTTCACGGGACAGGACGCTCTTCATTTTGCAAAATTAGATAAGAATTTATTAATAAGTCTAATTCCCCTGAGGATTAATCATTGCCCTATTTTGCTTTTGACTTTCTTACCAATGTGGATGAGAGAAGACTGCTAAGGTAAAAGAGCTGCGAGTCAACGGTGGAGTTTCCCTCAGTGTCAAAGAGGCCTTGTGTATCGATCAGGAAGACGGCCACCCGGTTTCGTAGTTTACCCATGGTCAGCATGAATGGTTCCTTTGTATAGTTTAAAATAGCAACAATTTTCAATCAATGGTTTAACAGCATCCATAAAGTTTTATTAACTGACTTTGGTAATCCAGATGTTCTTGGTATGGGCGCGGGACATTGAAGAAGTGGAAAAGATGTGTCGCATCCCATTCCAGTCCTCTCGCTCGTACAGCCACTCGTGGAGAGCTAGATCTTTGCGCCATCTCTTTTGTTGCTACAAACCAAGAGAAGCCACAATATTATATTGACTCTCACAATAAGCTGTGCAACTTACATGGCATGCTAAATAACGATAAATAATATTGAGAAGAGTTGACTTTCCGGCACGGGTTTCTCCCACCTAAAACAACCAATCATTGTAGTATTCCTCAATAATGTAAATGAGTCGAGTCAATACGAACCAAACTGAAGATGACAATTTTTGCATCTCCAATTTCGGGAGACGTCAGGACTTCTTTTAGCTCCTCAATGTTGATCAGCCTGACGATTCCGGTTGATGCGTGAATTTGCGCAATCTGCCAAGTGAAATATGAACAAATGTCGCCAAATGGACAAATTTATATTCACATTGTCTCAACTAATCTATTTACAGAGCTTCACATACTTTCTTGAATTGAGAGAACTAAACCTGTCGGAATACTGGATATCTCTAAATATTTAACTTCTCAATAATATTAATATAGAAATAGGTTTCCAGTTGTGAAAATCTGGCTATTATACTTTGAAACGAGCGAATGATCTTTTCCCCTCACAACCGGAAGACATAAATTTAAATGACGCAAAATGACCAAAAACAAAATGAGATGAATAAATGTAATTGCATCTATGGGCGGCCGGGAGGGAGGAGTTAGTCTATTGTCATTTTGGCCTAATTTTCTCCCTTTCATCCCGTCTACCACACGGATTTTACCCTTTCTCGCGTGATAGAATTGTTCTTCTTCGTCATTTCTAATTGGTCCTCAATTTACAACAATTTTGCGAAATTCAATTTCAAGTCAAACGTAAAATCAAAGCAGGACCATAGAAAAAAGTATTTTTGAAATGAGGCCATTTTGCGATCCGGATATTTCCTCACACCAAAACTACAGAGTATCTTAGTACTATATAGTGTGACGACCCTAAATGGGTACACTGCAGCTTGAGATGAACTGAGCACTTGTAATTTTTAGGCCCAATTATGCGATGCAATTATTGTCGAAAATATTAAAGATCCCCAGACTACCTTTGTGGACAGTTCGTTTTGGCAAAATTGCTTGACGGTTATAAACCTACAAAAAAGGAAGCTTTTACCCACTTCGGGCTAGTGAGAAAAAAAGCAATATCCTCTTATGCATGTTGGAATTGAGAGGTAAAGTGCAAATGAAATGAGAGGCAGCATGTAGTAGTATTGAGCGAGAAGAGGTGAGGCTGTTTAGTACAACGCTGACAAAATATCACACCAATACAAAGGGAAGGGTCGTCATTCATCACTTATAAAGGGGAATGACGACTTGGATCTGGCTAAAGCGATACTAATCTGGAGGGGGTCGTTAAGTTTAAGTAATCCATTGTTGTTACAGTACAATACCTCGAGCGTCCTGTCGGATTGAGCAACCGAGGAACACCAACAACAGTCAGCCGGATAGGCTCGTGTCGTGACACATTCCGTCACTCCAGGAGATGCCGCTGTCGGGGATGCCGACCTCGACTGCCCAATCAACTCATGTATCATGAGATTACATAGCAGAACAAGTGGAAGATACGGAATCATGACTCTTTTCCTTCCAGATTAACCCGTTTTAACAATGCACACTTGCTTGACGAATCAATCAATAATCACAAGATTAATTAATCTTCGTGAGGAAAGAGTCGGACTTTGTAGCGCATTGAGCCAGTCAATTTGCTGAAGCAATAAAATCAGCATGGTTTCTTAGACCAATTATTATTTATCTGCAGCAAAATATGAAAGGGTTAACGAAAAAAAATGCAGATTGTCTACTGCTGTATAGGTTCGACTACGCCCTTGTTAGAAAAAAGAGCAAGTAGGGAGAGTAATAAGTCAGAAACGGCGCTGAGTATCATTAAATATTTCACTGAGAACCGCAAGAACGTTTGGCGGTTATTAAAAATGTATGATGAAAAAATCGATCAAGATATAAAGTTGATTGCACGTCATGGGTAGAGATGACAGCGGGAGAGAAGACAGGTGGCGAGGGACGGTTCATCTTGCTTCAACATATATTTTATATTGACTTTAGAGAACCAAATTAGATCCACCAAGACGGTACTTGAGAGAGAGAGAGAAAACGTAGCGTTGACGGTTGACTTGACACAAGCGCACATCACAGCAGAGGAGCGATTAATTGGGTAGCTTGATTATTGAGCGCTTAGGGAAAGAAGGAAGGTCCGTCTACTGTAATGAGTTGTTTATTGTTAGTAGTGTGTCGAATAACACCACCAGGCTATCCCTTTCCATTTCAGTCTCCCACTTTTTTCAACTAGAAACGCACTTTGATTGAATAGGTTTGTTAATTGCACGACCCGCAGAAAGAACTTTTCGTTCGTGACCCTTGCTGCCACACACACACACACATACAGAGGCGATCGATCAATCGCATTCGGGTTTCACCCAGGCCTCAAAAAGGACTCTCCGTCACCAGTCTGGGACTTAATCAACGTCCAATTGCAATAGACCAACTAAGCAATTGCAAGACGAATAATATGCCATCAAAATCATCTTGAGCATCATACGTCAGAGGCAAGAAATGCACTCCTAGACATTACTATTTTATTTCAACTTCATTTTGAAAGAATAACAACTTTTAATTTTCACTGAACTTGCAAGCTTAAGTTTAATGTATGCCAAAGATTTACACAACGCGTAATATATAAAGCCCATCGATTCAATATGGTCTAAAGCTTCACAGTAATTGATTAGACGAAGCAAGACTTGCAGAGCAGTTTATTAATCGTCTTAGACTGTTGTTTTTTTGCATGTCAGGTATTCATGAACGCTCCACTGCAGTGCTCCAAAAAACTGTCGGACAAGGGAAAACGGCTAAAAACATGATTCATGCAGCAAACTACAAGTGAAGGTATGCTTAATCAGAAAGGATTGCCGAATTATCGAATATTGTTTTTATATGAAAAGCAGGTTTTAATATAAAACCGAACGAATTCCAGGGATCGAAACCGGATAAAAAAAATAGTGAATAGCATGATTGGGAGAGTGAATTGAAAATCCTGGCAGAAGACTGGCTTGATGAAAAACAATGACAATTCTGGCGGCTGATCATGATGTTGTGTGACAAGGCTGGCTGGCGGGCTAGCTCAACACCAACAGAATCAATAATTTGCAAATAATTGACGCGCAACAAGATAGTAGCTCATTTTTTATTGAGCGAAAAATGGTCTATCTTTGTCGGTCCACTCCATGGGCTGTGCTGTAGGTGGCTAAGTCTCCGACCAAAAAAATGACAATGGATAAAAGGTCTTCCATACTGGGGAGAGGAATGAATGGAGCAGGCAAGGCGTAGCGAGCACATCGGAAGATCATCTAAGAGGCGGCATACAGTGAACGGCGATATCTCGTCCCACTTCCCACCCTGATGCACGACTCATACCGACCCAGCAACGTAACAAACTCCCGGAAGGCAATCTTGTCTGAGGAGAATTTTCCCATCAAATTCTCCACGGTTTGGCCTAAAGAAAAAGCAACTATTCTGTATGACGGACTTATAAAAAATAAGGTTGTTTCTGCTGTAGAGGATTTACCGGTCTTGTCCGCAACAGCCACCAATGCCAGAAGGGGATTCATGCCGCAACCGTCGGCCATCTCCTTGGAAGCAACCAGTCCGCACAGAACCACCGAGGCCACAACTAAGCACATGCTTATCCTCATTGCTGGAGACATCCTTAAGAAGAAAAAGAAGAAAAAAGGTTACCCTCTCTCCTAAAGGTCACGTAAAAGTTATCTTCTAGTACCTCTTCTATAAAAACTACGACACTCTACCGAAAGAAATGGGACAAGTTGGTGTTACTCGACTGGATAGAGGGAGGATTTGGTTTGTTATTTGTGCTGCAGGTAGGAAATGAGTTTAAGTAGGAGAGGAAGATGTCTGTGCTTCCGTCAACAAACCTAGATGTCAACAATCCTCCATATCTATATTGGCCCATGACGGGCGACTGCGAGTGGACCAAGTACGGCTAATACCCACATCCTTCTTTTTTTTAAAGCAAGGAATGGAGTGGCAAATAGCGACTAATTTTCAAGCTCTCTTTGGACCATGTATTTTTGGTTCAATTGATCTGCTCATTTTTTAGCTTGTTGTAAGCAGAGTGCGTGAGTGAGATGTATGTATTCCGTGACGAAATTCTATTCTCTTTCCTACATGTTAAGAGTCAAAAAGTGATGGCTACTTGGCTTAGGATTGGCGTTTGGCGTAGGTTGATTGTTCCGCTTGGAACGCAATGTCAAGTCAGGCAACGCCTTTGCCATTTCTAAAATAACTTGAGAATGACCCGCCAAGTCACTCACTGACAACCATCCACTCTAGCTCTAGCTCATCCACACTCTACAGCAAATGCTCTTTATAAAGTCTACTGCTTCATATTCAACCTAGTCAAGTTTTAACTATATTAACTTGGAGGAAAAAATGTTAAAAATGTTATGGGTTTATGGTGAATGGACATTCATGTAATGATTAAGCTGACTAGCCGGCAGTTTATGACATAAAACAATTATCAAACACAAGTTGCACGTCACGTCAGTCTTCATCCGTTTACTTTTACCCGTGCGTGAAAGAAAGCCAACAACCAAAGAGGTGCAAAAGTGCCGAAAACCCTTCCTTTCCTTCCCTTGTAGAAAGAAGGAAAAAGATAAGAAAGCTTAAAAAAGTTAACAATAAAAAGGCAATTAATCCGGGATGGCGAGGGAAGAGGGAAAGCGCCGGGACTAATTTTGACCACATTCACTGAAGCGAGCACCAGCCAACCTAAAAAAGATTCCTTATAGTACTAGAAAGGAAGGAAGAAGCCATTGCTCTTACCCGATCCTTTAGTTTGGTGCTGTTGATAATGCCCTCAATTTGATCCTCTACCTGACTGGGCGGTTGGGAAGCGTCCACTTTGTGATGGATGTGACGCTTTTGGTAATAGTTAACTAGTGGAGCTGTCTGCTCGTGGTAGGCAGTCAAACGTTTTTTTAACGTTGCCTACAGCCAAACCAACTGATAGACAAGAGAAGCCGGTTAAATGAGATGCAGACACTAACTAACCTCGTTGTCGTCTGATCGCCGTACCAATGGCTCGCCAGTCACCTAAACACATGTAATGACATGTTTGTTGTCTGTCTGCTGACTTATAAGCATTGCCTTCACGTCTACCTGCCCGTTGGTTTTGCTAACGTACATCATCGATGCCGGGCTGTTTGGGCGGGTTGAAGATTTCATGATAGGATCGTCCGCTAGGTTGATGCACCCAACGGCCAGTGATGCGTTTCACCAGAAGGGAATCATCAATGCCAAACTCAATCACTGTGTCCAGTTGCCGTTTCCGGTGCTCCAAAAGTTTATCCAACTATCAAGACAAACAAGACAAAGGTCAAACGTTTCCTTATCATGTCTGTCCGCCTGAAGGAGATATTTACTTTTTCCGCCTGACCAAGAGTCCTAGGGAAGCCATCGAGTAAGAATCCCCTGGCACAGGAAGGCGTGTCCAAACGACGATCAATCAGTTGGACAACGCTGTCATCGCTCACCAATTTCCCATCATCCATCACTTTTTTCACTGTCTTCCCCAGCTCCGAACCCGATTCTACTTCCGCACGCAGAAGATCCCCTGACAAAGGAGCTTATCATTATAATCTTAGTACTTGTTTAATTACAAGATATTTTAATCAATCCTTTAGATCAAAGGGAGTCAATGACAGTCAATGGCAAGACAATAAATTCACTGCATTCAAACTAATTCAAAATAAACCATGATGCTTTGTGAGTTGGTGAAATGAGTGTTGGCAACTCGTGCTTCTTGCAACTTCTTAACACCCTCCTTCAAACTGATTAAAACCGCAGTTAAAACTCAGTCTCATCAGTTGACTGATAACAAGTAACAACGCGGTTGCAACATGAGTTGCCAACACTGGCTCTGAAATAATTAAATACTAGATACATTTAGTAATTCATTTCTAGGCTTATCACTCAATTCAATAAACACTCAACAATTTTGGTCAACTTTTCTCTCTTCACAGTACCACAGAGCACATGACATTCCGTGACTTTGTGTAAGTATTAATCAATCAATCGATCGATTACCATCTGGGAGTCAGGGTAAGTCATCCAATAAAGTAATCAAAGGATCTTGCTTGCTCAAACAATCAAGCAAGCATCTCATTTTTAACAATATTTCAAATCACCTTTCTTGCATTACTCTTAGAATAGTGCCCCTATTTGCACATCCACAAGTCCAGTAATTTAATTCCCTCATAGGATTAAATCGCTATATCGTGAAGAAAATAAAGAAAATTTGATAAAATGCGCAAAATAAGTGAATTAGTGTTGAAAGGGTTCGGTTGCAACACATTCAAATCACGGTTGCAGTTTATTCCTGTGGGTCATTGATTGGTTGATTGAAAAGTTACTAGGCGGTTACAACCGCGGTCGCAGTGTATTAAAACTGCGGTTGCAACCGAACTATGCCAAGACAAAAGTCAATCAAGATTATTGGCACCAATCATCCAATCAATCAAGTGGCTTATGTAGCGGCATACAATATCATCAACTGATCAATCAAGCGACAAATTTGCACATAACATGTCAGTAATTTACCTGTGGCCAAATGGCAAACTCCATAGCGTTGTGCAATCAGCGGAGCCTAAACAAAAAGAAAGATGAACCATTTTAAAAATGCTAGATTAAAAAAGGGTGTCTAGCTTACCTGAGTTCCCTTGCCGGATCCGGGAGGACCGACTAAGATTCCATTAATTCCCGAGATTTGTTTGGTGTGATGTTGTTCCTTCTCCTGCTGCGAAGTCTGAGCTTGAACATATGGCTGACGTGCAGAGGCGTCCGATCCGATCTGCCGGAGAGCCATTTCGTTGAACGAATAATCCGGGTTTGCTTGGAGACCTCCGACAAAATTGCCAAATCAAGTCGAAAAAGGCAAAAGCAGATTGAAATCAACTCAAATGAGATTGCAATCAAAATGAGGGCCCGATTTCGAAGCCGGTTATCGTGCGGATGCAATGGCAAAAATATTCTCTAGATTAAATTATTCCGAAACAACAACTGATTCTTCCAAGGAACCCATCGACAACAAAAAACCGCAAATTGGGTCGAAAAATAACTGTTACGTGGGCCATTTGAGCTTCTGGCGATTGACGTCATCGAAAAGGTAATGCCTGCAGACATGCAACTCCAGCAACAATACGTCTGACCAACTGCTAATTAGGTCAGCTTAACATAGTCGTTCGGTTGATTCTTTGAACGCTGTATCAGCATAATTACAGTTAGAACAACCCTTACTAAAACGCCTTGGTCCACCCAGTGACAGATAGAGAGACAGCAAGACAGGCACGTCATAAGCACAAAGACTGGTGCAGTTAGGTCATTAGTTTTTCGATTGTGGAGCTCCAAAGTTACAGGCACAGATTACCTGAATTTTAAACTGGCAGACCTATCATAGACACAAACTCAGACTTTGCTTGAGTGTATTTGTCAATACGAGTAGCGTTCATCCCTTTTTTGGCAGAAAATTTGACAGGAGTTACTGTGGGTGGTAGATGAGGGCAGCTTGTGGAGAAGAAGATAAATTTGCGCCTCATATCCTTGATTTGTTATGACGGTGTATAAATATGGCGTGTTTGACTGTTTTGCCTGCTAATTGAAGTGTCACTTTTGGGTTGGCCAAGATTAAATTTAGTAGACGTGTCCTTTCACCGCGACAAGCCCTTGCCTGGCATTCTTGCATATTGGAGAGAGGAAGGAAGCCTGCCTTTGCCGCCGAGAACGTCAAACATTTCCATCTGGAGCGACCACAGGACGTCGTTTGCAATGATTAGAATAAGAAAAGCTTAAACCAAAGTCTCCCCGCTTAACGATAGGCTCACTTTGGCATTACGTCCGACACTTTTAAAGACACCTTTTCCGCTCCCGAGGGAGATCATTATCATGCCCATATTCCCCACCTCGATATCAGTAGACTTAATGGAACGGGCTCGTGGATTATCATCTGCTACTTAAGGGCGAACCGGAAGGAAGGAAGTTAGGTCATAAGGGAAAAGCTTCCACCGATAAATAACCCCTTTCTTTCTCTTTTGCCAATATAACTTTTATCAAGTCCCAATCTTACTTTTCTCTCGGCACTCTTTTACCCCTATTAAATATGGTCTAGTTTAAAAGGAACCTGTAGGCCAATTTAAAGTGTTATATTACTATTGCGTTTTTGAGTTGCGGGTGGCTTGACTTTTGGTCGCCCATCCCGAGACTAGTCTTGCTTTTTAAAGGTCACCAGTCAGTCTGCATCCACTCAGATAATTCTTAACCGAAAATGGCAAAAGCATTATTTTTTGTACAATTGATTGGTCTGGCGGTGCTCCTCTCAAGTGATATGATCCTCTCGCAGAAGAGGGCTCGTCCAGCCGTCGCCGACTTGGAAATGTTGATCAGCGACCCTTCCTCCTACCACAACTCGGAATCTTCATCGCATGGTTCGTCGGCCAGAAACTATGACAATCTGGTGACACTTGCATCGACACTGAAACGGCTTCAGGAACTGGATAAATATTACAGTCACCAGGCTCGTCCAAGGTAACATTTTGTGAAAATACTTACAGCGTCTTCCTTCCTTTCGGTTAGTCGAGCTTCAAGACATAAATCCGATCAAATGTACTTTTTAACGGAATTGCAGATAGGAATAACAAAGCCCATGTCATTGTCCTGATCGGAAGGTATTTTGGCAAATAATTGTTGATTGATGTCTTGTTACTTGTGTTTCAGATATGGAAGAAGTGTGGCTGAAGTTGTCGACAATACCCCATACAGAATACGACCACCGTACCTAGCTTAAAAAGGTCAGCTTATACTTTCTTTCATTATATATATAATTATGTGATTTGAAAGTAGATGCTTCGTTTATTACAGATTCCTAGTGCAGCCAGAACAATTATTACCGACTCAACCTTTGCAAAGGATCGCTACTGTAGACACCCTCCCATCTATGTGAAGAAGCATTAGGAATTACCCTTCACTCCCACTGACCGTGTATACAATTTGACCATAAAAATCTCGTTGCCATTATTATCAGCCAGCTGTGTCCCTAGAATATTAGTCTATGTCCGGAGTGTCTAGTTATACTACATTATTTGCCTCCATTTCTTTAGTACTCGCACTTGTAAAGAAAAGACGTCTCGTGTTGCAGTGATTGGACATTATTAAGCCATTCCATCTCAAAATGACTTTGCATTGAAAATAACCCCTGTACTGCAATATGGTTGTGAGCATGTTCCTGGTTAGGGCTCCAAAAGGGCTTAGGGCTTTGCCATTGGTGATTCTGGTATTGAAAGGGTACTAAGTATCGATAATTCCAGGACTTTGTGGAGAATCATTGAGTACGCGACTCGTGCGAGTATGGTATGGCAGTGTATAGTTTTAATAGCATCACAATTTAAATGGCCCCATTCATTTATGGCGAACTCCGGAGTTAGAAATAAATTATTGCATTAAATTATTTATTGAGTATTGCCTTACTACGAAAGTGGTTCTCCAAAATGGAAACAAGAGGTACCGTATTATTAACAACACGGTTTTCTACTCTACAGTGTACATGTACCATGTACAGAGGTATATTGACAGATTCTAGCTATACTGCTTCCGTCCACAGTCGGATGCACATCTGGCGGCACTCATGTTTTAAAATGTCAATTTAGGACGATGCAGGCACATCACGACATCTATATTTGATTAACAAACCGCACTGCGGATGAGTGGGATTATTTGCCTATTCAACTATTAGAGACGACTGCAACAACAGCATTCACATCTACTAGTGTTCTCCGCAGAATATTATTTCCCATTTTTTGAGCACGGGGGTATAGCTCCAACTTTTGAGATAGTTATTTCGCCCTGCAATTATAGCCGTTTGCCTATAGCAGAGCAATGAAGCATTTTGTAGTCAGCATTCCGTTAGTTTCCTATTTCTACTTATTAATCCATCTCAACAAGATAGGTGGTGTTCCCTTTGAGCTACAGTTTCAGAAGCCATCAAAAAATGAATCCTCAACAATTCTCAACATTTGCGTTCTTTTGGAAGAGGATTCCTTTTACGTGGGGTCCTTTAGCAAAGTGGCCGCAGCTGTTGACCTAGCCGTCAGCAATGCTAACACCTTCACCTTGCCCAATAACATTCAGCTGCGGACAGTCTATCAGTCTGCTGGTCAGTCCTGCTCGCAGATTCAGCATTCTGTCGTGAAGAATGTCTTGGATTTGTTGCAAAATGGGACCACATGTGATGCCTATGTTGGACCAGGTTAGTATATAACCTATCTCCTTGACCTTTAAAAAATAAACCCTTCTCCAAAAGGTTGTGCCACGACGGCCGTGGGTATGTACGGAATCGCCGAGCAATACAATGTTCCCATATTCGGATGCCCGGCAGCCGGATCGAGTTCACTGGCGCTAAATCGGTCGGCCACACGGTTTCCCTTGATTATCCGTGTGACCTTTGGACTGGCTTGCGTGTCTCGATGCGTGGAGACGTTTCTGAGAAGGTACAATTACACCCACGTTACGGTCTTCCGTGACGACTCTTATTCTTTCTTCACCTTGGCGTCCGACTACCTCATCAAGTACTTTCAAACGACTAACCGTCTATTATTTTGGAACTCGAAACTAATCTCCTTTGTTGGGATGGATTTGACGGAGGAGCGAAGGGAATATTTACTTGATCAAGGGAGAAATAGGTCACGCGGTAAGTAAGGATCGGAAGGGAGTCTTTCTTCACAGACAAGTTATAGGAAATGAGATAAAGTATTGTCATTAACAATCTAGTTTTTGTTCTGCACACACATGGACAGAGTGTCCGAAAATTTCTGGTACGACTTTTGCATTTCATTTATGTTTGGTGGAATGAGTTGAAGAGCGAGTGGTATGATTTGTACTATAGTTAACCGGCCATCGGATGGGTCTCACACGAGGAGACTTTGTAAGCCCTTTAATATGACCTATGTATTTTTTTAATTTCCTGTCCATTTTACCGACAGCGTTTCAATTGATGCAATATGACAGGTTTTTATTGCAATGGAAATGTATCCGTTGGATTATTGGGGCCGAATCAAATACAGTCAGGGAGATAGTAACGATGAGGTGTGTAAGGATTATTTGCGGAATTAAATCTCCATAATAATGTTGTTTTCCTAGCCGCATTTTGATTTGTATTGCCACTCCATTGTTGATATTAAAGAAGAGCTTTTTAATTTAACGACAGGATGCCAAGGTGGCTTTTCAAAGCTTATTCGTCATATCAATAATGGATCAATCTGAGAAGACCCCTGCGGCAAGGGCGCTCACCAAGGCCATAAAAGATCTCTCCAAAACGCGGTTCAACTACACTTTCGCGACCAATGAGCAGGTCTAAAATAATCTAATAATTGTACATGTAACAATAATGTAAGGCAAGATTTGCTTTTGGTATTAGCAGCTGGACCCGGTTGTCATGTCTTTCTACGAGAGTATCATGCTCTATGCACACGAAGTGGCGGCAATGTCACAATCAGGCTTGCATTTTCATAACGGTCAAGCCTTAGCCAAGAGGTATCTCGGAACGGAATATCACAACGTTAGCACTTCACCTCTAAGAATCGGCACCAACGAAGAACGAGATTGCGATTTCGACGTCAAAATGTTCAACAAAACAACTGCCACATTTGAGGTATACAGTACATTACCTCACTGGGGTCAGCCTAATAGTGCAAAATTGCCTTTCAACATTTACATCCAATATAATAGAGTGTTGAAGTGAAGAAAAAGATCAGTTTGACAGTATAGAATGGATGCACACAATCAACTTAAGGAATTATCTCCTCTATCATCTAACATAATGGCTCACACAACCAGCCAGATTCAACTATAGTCTTGTTTCAACTGCATTTGGCAGTAAATTGCCTGACATTAGCTGATGGAAGACCGATTTTGAGCCGAAATAGAAAGAATAAAGAGAGCTTTGCTAATAATGTTTGAGCCATTTTTATTAGTATGTTTATTACAGGTCGCCCTTGAGTTCGTGCAACAGTGTGCCGTATCGAATTCATTGCTTCGAAGGGTCAGTACTAGTACTGTATGGTTCGCAAACGGTGGTCAAATGCCTTTGGACATACCAAAATGTGGTTTCTCAAACAACGAATGCATTGACGCTGGACTGCCGCCAGCAATCTTGGCAGTTGTGGTATCTTTCCCTTTCCTCTTGCTCTCTTTCGCCGGCATTGGCTCAACAGTTGCCTTTCTCAAATTCAAGTACAGTACCGTCAAAACATTTTAATCTCGCATCTTTAATTGGGTTATGCTTAGCTAGTACTTACATCCATAGAAAATTGAAGAAAGAAAATAATCCCAACTGGTGGAAAATATTATGTGACGACCTTCTTATCAACCAAACCCAAAGCAAGAGTGCACGAAAAAGCTTTGTAAGAGTTATAATTCATATACACTAAATATGAATCCGTGCTTATTAATTTTTTTGTATAAATTGCTAGGCTAGCAGTTATTCCAAAAGAAGCTTCGGCCAATCAGAATGTGAAACAGGCACCCTTATGGGTCTCTACAAAGGTACACCAGTAGCTCTGACCGATGTCGGTGCCATGGAGAAACTTTCAACTAGTCAAATCATCTCCGACCTCAATTTGGTATTTATTCTCTATTTAATCCATCAAAAGCCACCTTCTAATAATGTCTTTCTAAATGTTTGCAGCTTAAAGAAGCAAATCACGTAAATTTGCAGCGTTTTATTGGAATCGCTGTGTCGCCGCAAGGGATATGTCAATACGTGGTAGCTGAACCTTGCAACAGGGGTTCCATCAGCGAAATGCTCCACAGCTCGACGATTAAACTGGACTGGACGTTGAAAAACAGTTTGATCAAAGACATTATCTTTGTGAGTGATTGCAGTGTGATAATACTTTTCCTCCTGGTTGAACTTTGGCTTCCAGGGCATGACCTACCTCCACGCCAGCTCTATTGCGTCCCATGGAGACTTGAACTCAATCACCTGCTTGGTGGACACACGCTTCACTTTGAAGATTTCAGGCTTCGGCTTGCCTTTCTTCCGCAATCCCCGTGACTTTTTGCCGTATCGAAAAAATAAAGACCACAACAGCGATCGATCGTTAACTTGTCTTCTTTGGCGAGCTCCAGAGTTACTCCGGGAAGGTCAGCTTCCCCAAGGAACGCAGGTACATTGGTCATCATGATAAAACAATGCTGATACATTGTCACGCGCATGGTTTCTCATGTAGAAAGGCGATGTCTACAGTTTCGCCATCATTCTCCAACAAATCATCCTCCAAAGTGGTCCGTTTGAGATTCCATCTGATGAGCAAGTGGACCGAACAGATGAAGAAATACTTGATGAGGTAAATTTGCATGCCCATCCGCAACTAATTGTTATTTAAATGTATTTCCTATGGAAGGTTGTGAAGGGCTGCACCCCGGCAGTTCGTCCCCAAGTGTCTCGTTCAGCTTGCTCTTTGGAGTTGTACGATCTCATGTTGATTTGTTGGTCGGAGGATCCTGCCGCTAGACCGGCATTTTCAAAAATCAAAACCAATCTTAAAAGAGTTCTTGGAAAGACGGGTGATAATATTGTCGATGTTCTACTGCAACGAATGGAGCAATATACGGCCAATTTAGAGGCCAAAGTGGACGAGAAGACGCATCAGTTTATGGAGGAAAAAGAACGATCGGAACAGTTATTGGGACAGCTTCTACCAAAGTAAGTAAAACATTCATTTTGAATTGTAGAATATTTAACGAAAGGAGCCAAAGAAGTGTCGTGTTGAATAGGTCTGTCGTGGCTGCTTTAACCAGAGGTCAACATATCGATCCGGAAACGTTTGAGTGCGTGACCATATTCTTCAGCGATATTGTCGGCTTCACCACAATCGCGTCAAGCATCAATCCTATGCAAGTGGTCAGCCTTCTCAATACTCTTTATACCCTCTTTGATAGCGTCATGGAGCAGTTTGATGTCTACAAGGTGGAGTGGAGCTGAGAGTTGATTTTAGTAAAGACCAATTACATCTTCATATGGTTTCAATTGATTCCAGGTCGAAACTATCGGCGATGCTTACATGGTACTGTATTCTCTATACTCTGCAAATACTTTTCTTCTTTCTGCTGGAATAAATACATCTACTTTTGATGGGCAGGTCTCTTCG
The DNA here is from genome assembly GCA_001579985.1 of Hypsibius dujardini. NCBI lineage: Eukaryota > Metazoa > Tardigrada > Eutardigrada > Parachela > Hypsibiidae > Hypsibius > Hypsibius dujardini. The sequence goes on along the minus strand of LRSR01002153.1, from coordinate 27,047 downwards.
GGACTCCCAATACGGAATGGGACACGTCATTCCATAGAAATAGCATCAATGGCAATTCAACTCATCCAATCTCTTGGCGCATTTACGCTCCCCTCTTATCCAGACACCGTTATTCGCGTGCGAATCGGAATTAACTCTGGTATGTTATAGTTAAATGCGGGCAACAGATTAGAGTCTGTTCGGAGCGATACGTAACCTTATTCTTATCCTTAAGTCCTTGTGACGTCACGAAAAGGGGCGGGGTATGAACTTACGGTATGGTTTACGATAACTCTCATCCTTAAAAATCAAGTTAAGGAAAGGCCCCTTTGAAATCTTTTACATACATTCCCGCTGCCAATGAACTTTACGACGATACATATTTGGAAAGCGAATTCATTTGTGATTTTCTTGTGCTATTGGGTATGGGTGGAACGTTCTCATTTTCGTTCAGCGGTCTATTTTCTGGGGACACGTTTTCAACGTTAGATAGCCGCTCCGTTGACGGTAGCGGGCGGCCACATCCCGTCACATTGCGACATTTTAAACTGGCTGTGTTGTCGGTTTCTTGTCGAAAATCAGTGTATGCTTGGAGTGATTTTATATCTGGATTCAGAATAGTTATTCGAGGCAGGGGAATACTGTTGTTTCGGACATTCAGAAGCTAATTTGGAGTTAAATCTATTTTACATCACTCAATCAATCAGGCGTTGGTTTCTCAGTTGAATTAGCTGTATACGCAATCAATTAATCAATGCCTCAATTTTTGGTTTTATCATTGTTGTTCGTACTAGCAGTTTGTGCACTATCCAAGCCAAATGCGTGTCCGATTTTATCTTTAAATTGATTGTATTTTTATTATTGATTTGAATAAGAACCTGAGTTTTAGGATCTCTAAGATCAGCTGATAATTTAATGTTTTGGTATGGTCGGTCGCCGAACACACAAATGCAGCGCCATACGGCAACGCTAACCTTAACTTAAAGTTAAGGATAGGACTTAAGTTATGGGTTGGCTCCGAACAGACTCTATTATGCAATGACGGAAGTTAAACTTAAAATTTAGGACCTTGTGTTGCGGGGATTGTGGGCCTAAAAATGCCACGATACTGTTTGTAAGTTTCGCTACATCCACCCTTGTAAAGCTACGTTCATAGTCCGTGTCAGATCGCCAGAAAGCCACTTGAAATTGGCAAACTCCGTCCCATTTGCCGAAACGTCTATGAAGATCTTTCTAACAATTTCAGACGAACTTTCCAGATCAGTGTTATTTGGGTCTGGCAAAAATCGTCTAGCATGCCAAAGCAGACGATGTGACATTTTTTGATCTGGCGTCTGACACGGACTATCAACGTAGCATAAGTGACAGGTGAGTTGGTTGACGAACAATTCTACTCTATACGACTTGCAGATTTGGAGACACAGTCAATGTGGCATCGAGGATGGAATCTACCGGAGAAGGTACGGTCTGTCAAATAGTGCACGTGATGAAATATTTCTCCTGACATTTGATGGTTTGCCTTTTGCAGCCATGAAGATTCAGATTACAGAGACGACCAAAAAGCTACTTGACAGCGAGGGATCCTATCAGCTGGAGGAACGAGGACCAGTTCCAATCAAGGTACATTCAATGAAAAAGTTACATAATTCTATGTGTTTTAGTATTGCGAAAAATGCCAGCTTTAAAATGTTGAATGTTTTCCAGGGAAAAGGAATTTTAACCACTTACTGGCTGCTTGGGCAGTCCAAATCATTGCTCCCAGATCGTTAACGAAAAGATACAGTAATGGGTCAAACGGATTATTAGCATCTTTAAACTATATCTAACGAGTTGGGGCAGGTCGCTCACAACAATGTATTACGTCTTTATTTGGTATTATGAGTTATAGACTTCCTGATTAGTGGTATACTAATTACTAAATCTTCTCGCACAATTCAGTATTTAGAACGGGCTTTTTCTCTAATATGAAAAATGGACTGTACCGATTTTATCACTGTATTTGCCTAACATTTCCTCGAAAATATTCGCAATAATCACTGAAGATTAACAAATTTATAAAGTAAACATAGTCATCCCTCTGCATGGAAGAAGTACAACCGTGTTTCTGCAAGTGGATTGTGAATAATAATATGAAAAAAGTGGCGACCGCAATGCTGCCTCCTCGGCGATCAGGCACCCCACATTTGCACCTTAGCTCCGATACCCATGCCTAGTTCTTCCGGCAGATTGCCGTCACCGGTATTCTCCAGCTCAAATTTTGGCACTGCAAAAAGTAAACAACTCCAAGGAAACATCATGCTTGTCATCAAGTCTAAAAAAGGTACAACTCACAAATTGTTGTGGCATGATCAGCGACTAGGCTCAACTCCGGACAGCGAACAGAGTGCACCTCAATCACGTACCTGTCGATAAAAAAATAACTAAACCTTAATCAGAAAAATTAGTTATAATAATAAAGGAGCCTTACAGGCCAGCCCGCTTGATATGAATGCCTTCAAAAGTTGCCACAGATGGTTTGTTGGTGCCTTGCGATCGGAGTGAAACTCTTCGCTGGCCGGAAGTCTGCGCCGCGCCTTCTCCATTGGAATGAACAATCAGCTGTAACTCTTCTGTGATCTCAGGATCAGAGTAAACACTAATGGCTGGCAGCTCGGTATCCTCCAGACAACTGGTTACGGGACAGGTCAGCCAGCCTAACTGCTTCATGGTGAACTCTGCGGAATAGTCGACATATTCACACTGGAAGGCGGGATTATTGTAAATGGGCTCCATTTTAAAATCACTCTTCTCTTCAGACATTTTTGCGTTGAATAATAGAAAGACAGGTCTACAAAAGAAGCAAAGCCAAGTGTGGGGGTTGACTTTGCTGCGGTTTGCGACGTGGAAAAAGGTGTTTGGGGAAGAGTACGTTACACAGCAGCACAACAAGATGATGTATGCCCTTTCGAGTTTACTGTTCTGCCTATCAAACTACCATTTCCTTATCGAAATCGCATTAACTTGACATGATAGCGGGAAGCAAAGTAAGTTAACGAGGCTCCTCATCCATACATGTCCACGCATTTATGAGGGACTGTATACTGTATATAGGAGATGTCCCGGCCACGCACCCGAAATTGAGACTCCGCGAATCGGTTTACGCGGTTACGGCGTTCTTTATATTTTCGCTTATCTCCCTCGATTGATTACTAGTAATAACGCAGCGCGGGCAGCGTCCAGTTGGTCCATGGCCCTCAGAAAAGAGACTTGTTGATCAACCAGAAAGACGGTTGCTCACTTTCAAAGCTGAAGGATCAGAGTCAGGATCGAGTGGAGGAGGAGGAGTAAGGCAACCATAACAAGACCAACACGAGAGGGGGATGGGTACGAGAACGAGTTGATAGAGGAGACGGAAGATCCGACGACCCAGGTGTAGGCACAGGGGATGCAAGTTGGAGATATCTTTTTCTGGGTCATCGATGAAGGGAAATGGCGGTGTCTCTTGGTTGAAGACTCTCATATGTTTTGGCATAGCATTAAGTAGGATAACTTTATATTCTTTATCCATTTGTTGGTGTGTCTCCTAAAAACATACTGGAACCTTTTCTTTAATTGTAAGATCTCTAAGGGTCCGCACGTCCTGCAAGGGAGGAGTGTTAGACTCTTGGACGAGCCTGTCTAGTGTCCGTTCATCCACACTTGGCAGCATGCCGAAGAAGACTGTGGTTACCGATGTCGAAGTTGATCTGAGTCCAAAAACCGCCGGCCGTGGACCAGCGTCCAGTCCAGTACTCGTATGTATTAAGAAATCTTTCAAGGACAAGATCAAGGTATAGACGTCTTGATAAAGATGTACAATAATGCTCGGTCTCAAGAGTCCCTTCTTCAATTGACCGTGCGCGATAGTGCACCTACACGTACATTCTTCATGACTGCCAACCCCGACTTGACGATGCTTCGATACTCGGTAGGGAGTGTTGAAAGTGCTGGCCATAGATGAATATTGCAATCATCACGTAAAGGAGCCCTGATGCATCCCCAATACAGGAAGGAGTAGGTAGTAGAGTTTCAATACATTTAAATTTTACCTGTTGAAGGTTGGGTTGACTTAATGGGTTTGATTGGAGTTGAGTCTGCTTGAATTTGGGGTGTGCCAAGAGGGGAACAAGAGGCTGGAGCAATATGTGGCGCGGCTTCTGTGAGCCCAAATGCCGTCTCATCGTACCCTTGCTGCTCGTTCTCTTCATCGACGAAACCATGACACAGCAAAGCCTGTAAATAAAAATGGAAAAGGCAATAGATGGAAGCATCTCATCTCTTGCATGGATACAAGTTATACAAGTACCGAGTTTTACCTGTGTCTGGTCAGTCCGATCCGGATCCTCTGCCGATTTGGTTTCCGACACAATAAGGGGCATTTTTTTGTAGATATCCTTACTGCTAGGATCGCTTCAATTATGTTTACCGCCAGCCGTAAGCCTCAAAAGAAGACTGCCTGATACACAGAATGAGTAGTCCTTTCTACGCGTTAAGGATTCTTTTACTAATCACTATAGAAAGATTACAAAAGACTTGTGTTTGAATGTGGCAACCTTATAAGAGACTTGAAACTATTAAACCTTCCTTCGGAAAAGAAGGGGTGAAAAGGAGAGTTTGTGTTTTGGACGATGTAAGGCCAACGTTAAATGTTATCTGCCACAGGACATGTTCGTTGAAAATAGCAGTGTTTGTCTGCTCAAATTCAATGACGACGACTGGTTTGGACAGAATGTTTGATCATGAGTTGAACGGCACTGCGACGTAAATCGTCTCTCATGCAGAATTTTAGGCTTGAATGTGAATCGCTCTGTGCAAGTAGAAGACTCTACTGTACTCGTTTCCGGTAATACCATTCTATGCTCTCCAGATGGCACTGTAACGTTCTTTATCAACTGGAAAGAGTGTCAGTCAATCAGTGCATTTCGTCCCATCTTATAGATGGCACTGCTAAATAGACAATTCATCCTTGACAGAACAACAATTTCAGCGGCATTTCCATCAAATAAAGAGTTACAGTTTTATCAATGCGTTCCATTCCCCCCACATTTAGAGAGAGTAACATGTTAGATAGACGGCCTTGAAACCTGAACGTCAGCATCGCTGTATTGCACATTCTATGAAGATGTTCTTGTTCAGCTTTCTTCAACGGGAGAAAAGGATTAACTGTTTCATGTAATTGAGGTGCTCTTGTTTTGACTAAACGGTTCATTTTGATCACCGTTACGGCACAGAGAGAGAGACAGACCCTGGATGGGATGAGAGATGGTTATTTGTTGGGCCGTGCGTGGTGGGCACCCTTGGAGTAAAGTAATATTAACATCGCACGGCGGGTAAAAAGTATGCCACGCTTTTGATGGAAATTGGGTTATGCACTATCGATCGATCCGGCGGGAGTGAGTAAGAGAAAAAAGAAATGCTGGATCCGGCAGGAGCATGAGAGCACATGGCGGTGGCCGTCCGGAAAGTGTCAGACAGACATCTACTCTGCTCCCTAACCGAAGAGCGAGGACCTCCCTCCACCTTCTTTCTTCAAGAGATTGCGACATATTTGTCGCAGTCGGAGAAGAGAAGAGGAGACGTGTTACTCTCCAGCGGCGAGAGAGGGAGGGAGGGGTACAGCTGTTTGGTGGTGAGTTTTGTAGAATCAATAAACAGTCGGCCTCCTTCCTCGACCAGCTCAGCTGTATATAAAGTTCATACCAATGTAAATCATCCCATGAGTCTGTCTGAATGTCTGTCTCACGTACTATCTAGTACATGCTCTACTCTAGGTCCTTGGCCTCAAAACAAAAATTCAACATGGCGTCGATCGCACCACCCAGCTGCCTTTTGAGGTATGACAGACAGGGTACAACAGTACACTAGGACTGCCGATGCAATGGGGATTTTGCCCAATTCATTCCAGTCCTCCCCCAGCACAAGATAATTTCAAAATCAGCTGCTTCAAAACCTCATGTTAAGTTTTTGTGGCAGTCTAACTATTGTACACGTAAAACCCGGATATTCATACAAATCATTCTACTTAAAAGGAACACAATTTAAGGTGACTGAAGGCGCCGGCCAGTCAGAACTCCAAAATTACAACTCTTCGGCTGGAAGGGTGAAGGTTTCTTCATTGAAATAATTTCTCAAGACTAGATAAATGTTTAATTACTTTCAATCGATGTATTCGTGAAAAGGACTTGAACTGGAACCCACTCCTGCATGGACGTTATCATAAGGCATTATCCCTGTCCTCGAATCGAAATAACGTACTGCGAGACGGAAGAGAAGCAACGGAAGCCCACCGAATCAAATGGAACTGGACGGATGAATGCTTGCGCGTAGGTGAAGTAGACGATTCAGGCGGAGCCACATCTACAACTATACTCTATTCTACGCTTGCCAGCTGGTCTCTCTCTCCCTGCCGCATTTCGACGCTCAAATTTAGAGTGTCTGGCTGTTTTTGCGCCGTTTTAGTAGCGCACGTCTGTCTGTCTGTCTGTCTCTTATGTCTGCGTGGCGGTGGCCCGTTTCAAACGACGAATGGCGAGCGATCCCAAGCAGTCAGACGGGTTTTTCGTGTGTCTGGCCTTCAAACGAGTCAGAGAGAGAGAGAGAGTCACCATTCATTCCATGCCAATCCCCTGAGTTGTTTAGTGATGGCGCAAAGGAAAGGAGGTTAACGCTTGAATTGAAAGGCCCCTCTCGCTCTCGCTCTCGCTCTCGACGCCGCCGTCGCCGTCGCCGCCGCCGCCGCCGCGACCTAGTACGAATAGTCAGCTGGGAGAAGGAAGGAACGGAAGGCGAGTTAAACACCGCCGTCGCCGCCACACAGACAGACACACACAGACGGACAGACAGACAGACCTCGCGTCATCTAGACACTATATTTGTACGTCGATACTACATCTACACCCACAACTCACTCCGTCTGTCTTATCTACCACACACACACTGTCCGCCATTTTACTCCACTCTCACCCAGTCAGCTGAACGCCATTATTATTTTCCTTCATAAATTTGCCCCACATCCTAGCCAACAAACTTTCTCATCATAACTTGGGACATTTTTATGTCAAATCACGGTTTCGTGTAAAACTGATCTACTCGTTATCCGATAGGGAGAGAGGGGGGCAAGGTAACGCCCTGTTTTTGATCAAATGTTTATTGGGATACCTTGATCGCAGACATCAATCTGTACGATCAAGTGAGCACCCCACGTAGCCCGAACCACCGTCAAAACGGCTAAAAAACTCCTTATGAGCTCCTTCAAGGGAGAGTGCATGTCCAGCATCCAAAAGACCATGGAAGCAGGGCAGGATCCCGAGGAGGAGACTAAGGCAATTAACATGACCTGGCCGGGTTTAAATAACAACGGACAAGAACGAGGAGGAGGAGGATGTGGCATCGTCTACGCGACTGCTTCACAATTCTACATTGCTGAATCCATTCCATCACAAGGGCAGCAGCGAGTTTCGTCAGCTGCTCTTGTAGCTCAGCCAAACCGAGCGGAAATCCTTGGCCAGCTGCAGCATCATATCCAAGGTGAACGAGTGTTTAGAGAGCGAGAGAGAGAGGACGCAGCTGCAGCTGCGACCATCTCTATCAAAGAGGAGACGAGCCAACTGGTCAAAGTGGAGGAGCAACAAGACGACTTGCTGGACAGATTCAATCACCATCATGATGGTGCGCCGAGTGGGCAACAAACTGCTTCATCATGCGGCGCAGTTGCAGCAAGACAAGCGAGGTGAGTGTACTGTACGAGACAGAGAGGTCCCTGACTGACGAGTGTGGCTGCCATGGCGACCGTCAACGACCCACGATCGGTCGCCGACTTCAAAAAAATACACATAGCGCGCCAAACTAGTTTTTGAACTCTCTCACTCATGACTGCCTGTCTGTCAATAAAGTAAAGACTGCTGCATCCATGTGCATGCACCTCTTGAGGAATGTCAATTGAGCATTCTTTTTAGCGCGTCGGCAATGCTAAGCAGGTACCTTTTTCGCGTGATTTTTTTGCTGTAGTCAGACGAATTCCGACATTTCCGTGCACGGCCATCTTGTTGCTTTGCCTGCCCCCACACACAAACAAACAAGCACAATGTACCGGCACTGTAATTAGTTGTCTATTCATTATTTATACTTAATATTTAGGGGTGCTATAGATTTTGAAACGATACTTGTCAGTTTGGTGCTCAGCAGATTTCTGCACATATTCTTGGATGGTCAAATCTGGTGTACAATACATATATTGGTAGTACTCTAGTGGAACATTCAGTCATTTTAATCCATTTCTCAGGCATGCTTAACTTTTTCCGTTTAAACATCAAATTATGCAATAATATGATAGCGAATGATAAACGTCAAGTTTTGAAATGGATCTAGTAGGAATATTACTTTTAAATCTTACTCACCGGACACACAGAGTGCTACAGTACTGTAGAATCGGGATAACTTGCGCCACAAGCTCATGCTGGCAGTACAAACCAACCCGTCTGATTGATTGCAAAACTATTTGGGACCGCCGGTACAAAAACCAAAGACCGGCGCCAGTTATCCCGATTCTACAGTAGTTGAATGCAGTTAATTGCTATCGCAGCGCCCTCTAGTGACTGACTTTGACTTGCATCTACAGTACGGGTACTCGTGCCGTTCCTTGAATTACTAGTCTCATTTAATAGCATGCCTGATGCCTCCATAGTCTCTACATTATAGTAATGCAAAATACGAATTTCTTAAGAGTATTTTTGGCCTTGAAAATGGCATGAGCAGGATATGGATGGCTGCTGCCTTAATCAGTCTAGACCAAAGGTCGTTTCTTGTCCTGGTCGTTAGCCGTGCAAGCGTAGAGCAATGGACTGCATTCATTGCGCGCACTTAACAGCGAGAGAGAGATCGGCGACAAGATTGACCCAGACGGATACCACCGGCGCATCGAGGGGTGTGTCTGTTTGAACCTTCAACTGGTCTCGTAGGGTACATTTTTGGCGGGCAGTGAGCCTCGGCGCGGCGGTGCCCGTCTGCACTTTGCACACATCACACTACGCTACGCGGCAACGCCATGAACGAAAATTATGACGTAGGCCGGAGGGAGTCTGTGTCTGACTAGGAGTTGGATTGGAAATGAGGCCGCAGACTAGAGAGAGGCAGGCGAGACGAGTCATTTTAGCGTGCGTCGTCTGCGTCTGCGTCTGCGTGTCTGTCGAATCACAGCTTGTGGATGAATGAGGCTGAGCGCGTGACGCATCGCTCCTTCGGCGTGTGATAGTGAGTTGTAGGCCAGCAGCTGACTGAGACTGGTGACTGGCTTGGACCCATCTGTTTCTGTTGCCATTTTCACCAACGGCTGTTCGCAAATCTCTATCATCTCCTTTCTTCCTAAAACCTTCCATCTTTTGGCTTTCCTGGCGCGCCAAAATTCACACGGCATTATTGTACCTGTGTCTAGATTTGAGTTTTGAAATTTTTGAATTGTGATTGAGGATGATGATGGAGAAGAATGAGGATGAGGAGCGAGTGGCATCTTGGTCTTCTTCTTCTACTTGCTTGTTTATTGCTGACAGTCACTCAGCGGACAGGTGCGTTTTACACTTTCATTTAATTCACGCAGACTAAATTGAATTACATGATTTCTTTCCCTCCCAAAAGAAAAAGACGCGATGTATTTATTATTAGGACAGAAGACTTGTTCAAGGACTGACTTTTGACGAAAAAAATAGCGCCTACATTTAATGTCATGGTCATTTTTCTACCTAACTTTTTATATCGTAGCCGGAATAAAAGGAAGAAACTTTTATAAAATGTGATTGCGTAAGTGCGTATTTATGATCAGCTGATGCGAGGATGAGGCGGCGGTTGAGTTGAGGCCTCTTAGGTTCGCTGGTGTTGATGAAAATATAGTACAGCTATCGATCGATCGTCAAGTCTCGCCATTTTTAACAGAGTAGTGTAGAAAAGGACGCACCTCCATGGCATGGTGACTAGTAAAGTGTATATTTACGCAAGAGCCAAAGGTTCGCTCTTGTTTACGTTTCATTTCATCATTCCCATGTAACTGTAGATTACAGGCAGCTATAGGCTTGGCTTGCCTATCGCCGCCTTGATAACAATTAAAATTCATTCACAAGAAGAATGCTGCAGAGAGGAACAGCTGTTTCCCGCGTTTTCCTCTCACTTCATTTTAAGTTTCACCCACTCAGAAGAGCTCGCCTTCTTTCCGTTCTTGACATTTTACCGGGCATTCATCAAATGCTATTTATGCGATTAATATTAAAAAGCATGAGCGTAATAATGGTAGTGACGTGCCCCACAAGTAGAAGAGAAGGAACAGCTGACTCGCCTCGCACTCGCCACCAAACCGGAACTCACAAAGTGACGTCATTGATGGCCATCTATCTCTAAAGTGCAATCACTCATTCTGGCCCCAGATTGAATTGTATTATTGTATTGCAGGAATGTGGCTGGGAGAAGTCGAGTAAGCCCTCCAGCCCAACAACCGCCTCATCCTCCTCCGGAGCAGCAGGATAAGAAGATGCGCCGAGAGATTGCCAACTCGAATGAACGTCGAAGGATGATGTGCATCAACAATGGATTTGTGTCCCTCCAGATGATCCTCCCGAAGCATTATATGAAACGGGGAGAAAAGATGAGCAAGGTAACAGATAATTATTAAGTGGCGTCCTCTACATTCTCAATTCTTCTTCCCTTGGTTGTTGTAGGCAGCAGTCCTGCAAAGCACAGTGGACTACATCAGCAAGCTCGTCATGGACAATCAAAAGCTCCAAAAGAAGAATCAACTCCTTTCGGATAAATTCGGACCCGGTATCCAAGATGACGATGGTATTGTACAGTTACTTTTATTTCCTCAAGTCCAAGCAAAATTCCACAATAAATAGTCTTTGAAAATTGACAAATTATAATTTTGACAAAAGTTAATATTTTGTCTTGTCTTGACTTGATAGATTGCACGGAGGAGGGAATGCCCGTGTCGGAGCACGATTCGGATCAGACAGTCTCCTCGGCTAAGGATCTAGTCAGCATGGTGCAACATTGGAGGGAAAAGTACACCCGCGAACGATGTCTTCGTGCCCAAGCCATTGAAGAGTTTCGTCGACTGGTTAGCGATCCGCAATACTGCTGCACCCAAGGATGCAGCAAACGCCAACAATACATCGCAGCCCTCCATCGCCGGTCCAAATCACCCACACCCGACAATGACGACGACTTTATGGGACCAGTCAGTCAGTCAGAAGAGCAGCAGCAACAGCACCAAATGCCTGTCATTGTCAAGAGAGACATCTCAAACCAATTCCCCGAAGCCACGCCCTGTAATGAACGACGAGAAGCTCCCATCATCGTCTTTCGCGACCCCGTTCCTCCTCCGGTTCTCTGTGAGAGTGCAAGTGCAGTCCCTTTGAAGCGGAAGAGCTCTTGTTCGTCTGCGCTGAACTATCTGTCAGCACCTCAGCCTGAACCGATGATGCAAGAGGAGGCGAAAATGAACAAATTTAGCGGATTTGACATTCTATATCAGGCCATCATCTCTTCTGAAGGTACTAATAATTAAAAGAACCTCGACGATTCAGACGCCCGGGAAGATAGACAGGCAGAAAACCAGACAGGAAGACAGAAGGAGGGAAACAGACAGAAAGGAATAGGAAAGAACCAAAGAACATGGTCAATCGTAGGAGACAAGCCTGTGAGATGAACTAATTACCCTGTCTTTGGTATAGGACATGTGGACGGGAACCGAAGCGACTCTGGGTGTAGTGAGGAGACCTTTGACTCAAATGAACCGCCGAAAAAGCGACAAAAGCAACAAAAGAACAAGCAGCAACCTGTCGTCGTTGTCTCAACGCTCTCTCCACCCGCCAACATGGAACGGGTCTGTTCCTGAAATCAAGGAAGAGTCAACTTACTTCATCTCAGCCTGATCCGTTCCGCTTTGTACTTTAATTTATTTATTCTTCCTTCCTCCCTCCATGTGGTGGAGGATCTATTTTCCTGACAGGATGATGGAGGCATGAGAATCAAGTCCTCTTCTCCCCTGTTGCCCTCAGGTGGCCTGCTTTTGCTTGACGCCAGGAAGCACCATGCCGATGCAGCTCTCTCTCTGCATCTCTGTACATTTTGATCACCGCCATATAACTGCAGCTATAAACGTAGCACCAGTGTTCCTCGCTCCCAAGAAGGACACTAACCGACCGGAAGAAAAGAGGAGATTTGCTCATAAGGTCACCTAACTGAAGGAACATTTGATTGAGAAAGCAACCAACCACCAACTGGAATGGAGATTTCTTCAACCCACCTCCTTTCTTTTCCTTCTATTTCTTTTTTTCTCTCCTTTTTTCCAAAGAAGCATCAGTGGACGCCCATCCATCCTTCCTTTCTTGATAGGGAGCTTGTTGATGTGTAATTTATTTATAATTTCTTTTCTACTAATTTATTAATTATAGAATGTGTGTTAGTTTAGCTGCTTGCACTTTACGAGCGTTTCAGTTCAATATTGACAAGTCCACTTTTGCTCTGCCATATTTGCAGGGTAATTAGTTAGTTTTCAGCGTTTTTTGCATGTATTTAATATTGCCTTGCTCTGGACCTCTTGGCTGCATACTAATAATACAATAGTGCAAATGCTAAGCTTTTCGTTCCACAATTGCATTAATAGTATACGCGAGTCACAAAATCCAGGAGAGGGAGGGGCGGAGCACCGACGACAATTACATTACAGCTCTCATACTAATGTACAATGGAACAAGAGAGCCAAAATTATTATTCAAAAACCTTTTCCGAAATCCATAAAACGCAGTCGCATGAGAAACCTATCGCTTAATGTGTCTTGATGTTGACACTTTTCTCTAGTCTATATATAACCGAGAATAGCAAATTAACAATGTTCGGACGGATTACATTTAAAATGGGAAAGAAATGATATTTTTTCGTGCCGCATAGCCAACCATAATATAAACAAGAAATAGCGAGCCAAATGAGGCAAACAGAAAGGCGACCATTCTCTAATTTACTAGTACGTAGTACATACAACATCTACAGTATTTGATAGATCGATTGATTGATCGTATGCATTGTTGGCAACGTGGAAAGGGAATATCTGAGCATGGAATCGTATTTTTACTTTAGGCATCAGTATCGTATTTGTTATTTGTCAGCACATTGTGACCGGTGCAATCGTGGTAAGAAAAGGTTCTTCATTTTCAATGTAAAGACACAAAACGGATCATTTATTTGTTTAGGCAGGTCTCTTCTTCCCGCTAGTCTCTCGCTCCGTCCTTCTTCTCCCCTCAAGCTTATGTAGAGGTAGTAGAAATCTTGGCGCAATGATTTCCAACGGAAGTAATAAAGCCTACCGCATTGCTACCCATAATGGCGTCTTCCATGCTGATGAAGCTCTCGGTGAGTTCTCTTCTCTCCTTCAATCAACTCTTCTTTCCCTCTTTCTTTTTTCACTACCTGCTGAATCTTAATTTCAGCTTGTTTTATGCTCAAGCAACTGCCGGAATACCACAACGCCACTATTGTCAGGTGAGTGATGCTTATGCATTCAACATGGTCACCAATCAAGCGATCAATCAGAGCGTGCAGCGTGCACTTTTTATCAAAACAGTCGTCAATCAGCCAATCAAGCAAAGCATAGCAACGATTAGTTCAAGCGACAAGTAGTGTTTTAATAGCATTTAATTTGTTATTCAACCAATGGACCCATCAAGAAATCAACTTTAAAAGGTTTGCATCGTGCTTTATTTATGTAGGACTCGCGATCCGGAGATTTACAACAAGTGTAAGTCGGACAATATCCTCTTATAATTCGGTTGCTCGACTAAATGACTGACTGGCTGAATATTTTTCAAACCGGTTTCCTTTCTTCCTGCACTCAACATGTTAAGCCTTCTTTCAGGCGACGTTGTGGTGGATGTAGGGGGAGTCTTTGACGCGTCCATGTTTCGCTTCGACCATCATCAGCGTGGATTCCAAGACACTCTCAACTCCCTTCAGCCGGACAAGCCATGGACCATTAAATTGAGTAGTGTAGGTCATTTTAATATCAAAACTTGGTTAGCTTTTCAATTGATTTTACTACACCTAAACATCGCTTCTATTCCCTTTTACTAACTATATAAAATTGACCTTTTTGATTTATTTCATCTTGATTAATGCAACATCACTTACTGATGTGGCTGAGTTTTTCATCTATGAAAAGAAAGGGTTGTTATTGCTAATGTTAGGCCGGCTTGATTTACTGCCACTTTGGGAGGCGGGTAATTGCGCAGATTCTGGGCGTGGATGTCCTTGAAGAGAGACGCATCATTGACCTGATCTATGACAAGGTATACGATAGCTTCATCCAGGAGATGGACGCCATCGACAATGGAATTGCCCAGAACGACAAGCCTACTCTGTAGGTACAATCATTGCAGACATTCTTTTTTCCTAATAAATCATTCCCTTGCATTTATTAGCTATCAAATCAACACCGGTCTAAGCAATCGCGTTAAACGATTGAATCCTGCGTGGAACGACAAGGACAAGTCTACAGATGTGAGTGTCTAGTGTAGGCACGGTTCGCTTCTAACCGCGGTTACCGATCACACAACAGAATACTAAAAACCTGCAATTGTATTTTTAAGCAGAGCCCAGAGTGTTCATGCTAATAATCTCGTTGGGGATGATAAACAACATTTTCTCAATTTGTGGCAATTCTATAACCATCTCATATCCGTGATTATAGCCTAACCGTGCGTGCCTACACTAGTGTGAAAAGTCAAAAGATCTTTCACACGAAAAATGTTAAAACTACTAGTATCCTTTCTTGCACAGGCTCGCTTTGAGGAAGCGATCAAACTGACGGGATCGGAACTGGTGAGCAAGATTGACTTCTACAAGAATGCTTGGCTTCCCGCTCGCACTCTCGTCGAGCAGGCCATTCATAATCGCCACCAAGTACGTACTCGAAACGCCTTTTAATTACTCCAAATTGGGTTGTCTTTTGTCTTCTTTTTCACCTCTTCAATTCAATCTGCTTATTTCAATTAAAGGAGCAGTTGGTTTCAGTGATGTTGTTTATAGGTTGATCCAAGTGGAGAAATTGTCCGCTTCACCGTCGGCGGCTGTCCGTGGCAGGACCACGTTTTTCAGATTGAAAGGGAGCGCCAACTCGAGCCCAACATCAAGTTCGCTATCTACGAGGACGACAACGGTCAATGGCGGGTGCAAGCCGTTCCCGTCTCTCAGGGCTCCTTCGCTTCCCGGTGAGTTGTGCCCAGTTAATTATGCTTTTGGTAGATCACAGCAGTGGGACTGACTGACTGACGGCAGGCAGGCAGGCAGGCAGGCTGACAAATAGACCAAAATACCAAAATACTGTAGATTTAAGCAGATGGATAGATGGCCAACTAAACTTTGAGATACATGTTGACGCTGTTTTTTTATGTGCAGGTTGCCATTACCGGAAGCATGGCGAGGACTGAACACCGACGTTCTCTCTGGGATTAGCGGTATTCCCGGATGCGTCTTCTGTCATCATTCTGGATTCATCGGCGGTAATAGCAGCTACGAGGGAGCTTTGCAGATGGCACGTTTCACTTTGCAGATGGCGGCGGCCAGTATCACGCCAGCTGATCACCAAGAAGTCAAAAACCTGTAATTCTACTAGTACAAGTTGGCAGTTGCTCTCTTTACCTTCCGCCATATTAGCACTGGAGAATGCAGATACACACTGCTAAAAGGTTGTTTTGTGCGACTTGAGAATTTAGAGCGTTCCCCTGTTCCTTCTTTTCCTTGACGTGAATATTTGCTTCATCTATTGGAGAAAAGGAAGTAAAAGGTTGTTTAATAAGAATCTTAGCTCTACGAGATTGAGATACTTTCTCGTAGAAATGAAGATACCAATTATACTAGACCAGGCGACGCCTGACGCCAGTCAGACCGCACAAAAAAGGTGCGCCCACCCACTGCATCTCCGTATTCGGTCCTGGCACGCATACTGATACGTGTACGACGGTACGTTAATCGATGATTGACATGCCACGTAGATACGTGTGTGCGCGTTGCCTCGCTGTCACTTTGCTCTTTCGTCGTCAGAAGAAGATGAGACGAGCTGCGTGGAGGTGATTTGGTTTTTTACGAGCAAAAGTCAGCACAACTCGTGGATAAGGTGTTCGCCGGTGCCATTTTCTCAGCAAATCCCTTCCCCATCTCTAAGGATGAATATCTTCCGGCTTGCTGGGGATATTTGCCACTTGGCGGCCATCGCTGTCTTGTTGGCAAAGATCTGGAAGACACGTTCATGTGCAGGTGAGACAAGAGCTGTGCTCTCTTCTGCATTTCCCTACCAATCACCTCCCTTTCGCGTAAGGAAAGGATGGAAACCTTTTTGATTTCTCTTTTGGTTGCGCTGAATGATAGGAAAAATGCTTTTCAAGGCAGCTTGAAAAGAAATAAGGTTGATGCTGCATAAAGGGAATATGCCTTGTACCGGTATTGGTTGATTGATTGATTGTTGATTGTTGATTGCATTGTGTAGGCTGATTGAAGGTGAGAGCCCATTCTCTTTGCCTACTATCTATGCTAGATGTTGATATTTGTATCGTTTATTTGATTTTCCTGAAATTTATAGAAATTGAGTTTTAATTGAGTATTAAGGATGTTGCAATTGGTAAATGCAGGGTTGATTTGATGATTTGTTTGTAGGCATTTCTGGAAAGTCTCAAATCCTCTTTGCTCTGGTCTACACCACCCGCTACGTCGACCTCTTCTTCTCTTTCGTTTCCGTTTACAATTCGCTTATGAAAGCCGTCTTCTTGATTGCCAGCTTCGCCACCGTCTACCTCATCTACTTCAAATTCAAGGTCATCTAAGCAACTAATCAATTGATCAACTGAGGCTGATGTGACATGTGCTTAAGATGTGATGGGACTGGGCTGGTTCAACTCACTTGTTCTTCTTTCATCTTAGGCCACATATGATTTCAATCATGACACGTTCCGGGTGGAATTTCTTCTCATTCCTTGCCTCATTCTGTCGCTCATCATCACCCACTCCTACGAGATTGTCGAGGTAGGCATTGATTGATTGAAAGTAACGGTTAATGAATAGTCTTGCCTTTTGAAGCTCCTGTGGACCTTCTCCATCTATCTGGAGGCAGTAGCTATTCTGCCGCAGTTGTTCATGGTGAGCAAGACAGGGGAAGCAGAAACCATCACCAGCCACTACCTCTTTGCATTGGGAGCGTATCGGGCACTTTACATCGCCAATTGGATCTGGCGCTTCTATGCAGAGTCTTTCGTCGACGGAATCGCCGTTGTCGCTGGCATTGTCCAAACCATATTGTATGCCGATTTCTTCTACCTTTACATCACCAAAGGTACATTTTACTAGTCTTCCTCATTGCCTGCAGATATCGTGGGTTGTATCTGCGGTTCTGCCTATTTATTTGTCTCTCTTGTCTGCCTGGCTCTCTGACGGTCTATCTGTATTGTTGCCTCTTTGCCTGTGTGCCTGCCTTTCTGTCTGTCTAACGAAGGGTCTACCTGCCCACCCGTTTGTTGATGCGCCTGTTGTATGCTGCTTTCTCTTCTATGATTGTGGTCTTTCTGTTTATCTTTTTTAATTGCCTTTTGTCTTATTTGTAGTGTTGAAGGGGAAAGAATTTCGGCTGCCGGCTTAACTTGGGAAGTCTTGACACACACACAGACACTTTGCGGTTCGGACAATAGTCTCAAGATTGTGGACTTTTTTTTGCTACATTTATAGGAAGAATACCCTGCGTTTGAAAGGCCTGGCTTGTTTTCGTACACATTAACATTGAACGGCGTTATTTATTGTAGCGAAAGCAGCTTGTATTAGCTTGTTTTGATTTCTTATCTATGGTAAATACTTATTTGTTCTCACAGGTCCTGTAAAGACGAGGTGTGTTCCTTGCATTATGTGAGATGAGAGCAGTGAAGCTTCTTCTTCCATCAATCAAGGCATCATAACCAAGTGTCCGTTTCCAATTTCGCCAGTTGTTTTCATAGCAAATCTTCTCAAATTGCCTCAGCCAAGCGGGCTTGGAGAGTGATCTTTCGTTTAGACTTGAGCACGTCACACAGGCAAAGACAACTGTCTGCTCGGGCGCAAGCAGACAGGCAGTCAATTGAATATTGAAGGATAGTGATCGGATTGAAGAGCCCATCCGCCACACAGCAAGTTATTTTTATATCTCGTTGCCTCATGTTAAGAGGAAGCTCAAGCCATTAATAATACGGTTACTGGGAGGAGACAATTAACAGAATTCTATCTTCATTGAGACCTGGTAGACACGGTCTTATGCCAGGCTCTCCGTAATTGCAGCGCAAAAAACAGCTGCAGCAGATGAAGCTGAAGTGCCAAGGCGAAAAAGACAAACCACAGCCAGACGAGAGGATAGCCGAGGAAAATGTCTTTGCTCTTGTGGGTCGTACCAAAGGAGATGAAATCCTGAGCCATGTAGCCGGCAGCAGCGACAACAGGAGTCACACTCACCAGAGGGATACCGTAAAAGAGGATATTCAGGTAGGGCAGTCGGTTGTGAGAGAGGGAGAGAAGGCCAAAGACGGACGGGATAAAGGAGAGAAGATAGACATATTCCCATCCAAGAGGTTCCGGGATTGCCCATTCCGCAATATCCGGAATGAGGATCTCATATTGCTCCGCCAGATGGTTGAGTAGTTTCAAGCCCATCAGACTCCAGAGGAGAAGGGACAGCCAAGTCACCACCCGGAGGTATGACTTGAATTTCAGACTTGATCAAACGAAACAATCAACAAGACAGGATTTGTTAATTCATCAATCAACCAATCAAGTCCTCAAATTAACTTTCCCTCTGCCTCTCTTACCTGGTCTTGTAACGGCTGGCCACTGTCTCCCTAAAATACACATCAGACCCTTTTAAAATCCCATCACCATAACGAGGGGCTCAATTTGAAATATCAATCTGAAATGGAATAGAATGGACGGTACCTATGCTCGAAATCGCTGCCATCCGTTCCCGCAGCACGGACTCCTTTGGATGACATTTCTTTTAAATAATCCCTACAATATCCTTGCACATAAAGACACCACAGTTTGAGTGCTTGAAAAAGTCAAGTTGGTGCGCCCCGGGTAGCAAGCAAGGAGTAGGAGTAGCGAAGTAGTACGTGTCGTGTACTACGGACCACGGCGGATAGGCACACTGATTGAGCGGAACGGCGCATCAGCTGTCATTTCATTTTTCCCCACTTCCTGTAAACTAGAAAAAGAATGTATCTATCCAAGTTCTCGCAAGTTGTGGCGTAAGTTAAAACATTTTGTGGAATATGTGGACCAGTAGAGAAGTATAGTATATGTGTGTTTTCAGGCGAGCCAGCATGTCCGGCCTGGCTGGAGCAGCGAAAGGGAACGCGGGATTCCGTGCCCGTTACACTCTCCCCGATCTCCCATATGATTACGCCGCATTGGAGCCTGTCATTTCCGCGGACATTATGAAGCTCCATCACATGAAGCACCATGCCACCTACGTACAAAACCTTAATCAAGCCGAAGAGAAGATGGTGGCTGCCTTGCAAAAAGGTAAAAAAGATATAGGTTGTTGGTTGCTTCATTGCTTGGAAGGGTAAAGGTAATAGATGGCTCTTGATTGATCGATCATCATATATACTATTCATTTCGCAGTTGCAGTAGCAGTCGTAGGTAAGGCTTTTTCGTAGCGTGCACGCAGCCACGCGTAACTACTTTCTACAACAGGACTTCACTTCTTACCCTCACAAATCACAATCAAGTCGTTGTAAAAAAAGGAATTTTTTGACATTTTTTGAGGTTGTTTATAAAATGACATAGTAAGAAAGCCATTTGAATAATAATCAGACCATGCTGTTTGGTCTTTTCCTAGTCATTTTTAGCGACCCTTTTATTTCCTGCTGTAGGTGACTTGAAGAGCGCTATCGAATTGCAAGGTGTCATGAAGTTCAATGGTGGTGGACACATTAACCATTCCATCTTCTGGCAGAATCTCTCGCCGGACGGTGGCAAGGAACCCACAGGTTGCTACAGTACAAAAGTTTAAAGACTAGTCATTCTACCGATTTAGGAGTGGTTTGTCTCATATTTTTTATTTAGGAACTCTGCAAGAGGCCATTAAGCGAGATTTCGGCGACTTTGAGAGCCTCAAGAAGTTGATCAGTCAGACAGCCACGCAAGTCCAGGGTTCCGGCTGGGCTTGGCTCGGTTACAACAAACAAGCCAAGCGTTTACAGGTCGCACAGTGTGCTAATCAGGATCCCCTCGAGGCCACTACAGGTTTGCCAGTCTTTAGGCATCTCCTTCCCCTTATGACTTGTTTGTTTAACGTGCCTGTCTGTCTTTTTGCTTGCCTCTCTATCTGTCGATGTACCTATCTGCCTGATTGTATGTATGTCGGTCTGTGTGCCTGTCTGTTTACCTCTCTGGCTGTATGTCTCGCTGGACCGGAATGGCTGTCTGGCCATCTGCCTGTGGAGTTGACTGTCTATCCGCCGGTCTGTTTAGATGTCTTTTTGTCTGTCTGGGTGTCTGTCTGTTTGTCTTACCTATCGGTCTATCGGTGCCTGTCTGCCTATCTGTCTATCTATCTGCATACCGGCGTGTCTCTCTTTTTTGTATCTATTGAACTAGTTGGTTGATGTGCATGGCTGTATACCCGTCTGCTTGTGGCTCTGAATATCCATCTACCGTTCTGTTTAGTTGGCTGACTGTTGGTCTATCTGTCTATCTACGTGCCTACTTATTTGTCTGTCTGTTTTTCTAATCCTCGGTCTGACTATCTGTGCGCCCGTGTGTATGTTTGGACGCTCTTTTTGGATGTCTTTCTGTTTTGTTTGTTCACTGGTTGGTTGTCTATCTGCTTGTTTTTTGTTGGTCTGTCTGTTGAGGTGGTTGGCTGTGGGTCTCACTGCGCGCTTATTTGTCTGTTTGACAGCTTGCCTCTTTGCCTGTGGTTTAGTTTGTCTGTTTACCGGTAGCTGGCTGGCTCTGTCTCTGCTTTGTCTGCTTGTGCGTTTGTTTGTTTATCCCGGTCTGCTTGTGTCTATCGGCTGGTCTGTCTGGTTGCCTGCCTGTAGTCGTATGCCTCTCTGGTCCTCAGTTGGTTCCTTCATTTGCTTTGTAACTAAGTAGACCCTTGCATTCTCAGGACTGGTTCCGCTACTGGGTGTGGATGTGTGGGAGCACGCTTACTACCTCCAGTACAAGAACGTTCGCGCAGATTATGTCAAGGAGCTGTGGAACATTATCAACTGGAAGGACGTTGAAGAGCGCTTTGCTCAAGCAAATTCTTCCGCGAACTAGTTTATGAAACCTTCGATCAGTGACTATGATTGTGAATTAGTATGATATTGCTAAGAGATCGATAAGACTTGACACAGGCATACCCTACCACAATTATTAGTTAGCGTTGTCTTAGTTAAGCAAAACAGGGAGGATTGGGTTTGGTTTCAATTCTTAACATCGCATTGCACGGAGATGACTCTCCGCTCGAGGCAGCGACACTTTCTCAATAAAAAACCCCAAAAAGCAGACAAATGAGAAAAGAGTAAGCAGTAAGGCAGAGGGGAAAAGAGAAAGACGAGGGCCAGTACTAGTACGTAGTACGCCGTACGTACTGAAGGTTTTAGGTAAAAAGACAAGTGATATTCAGGCAAGTACTCTTTCAGTTGGCTCCAATCCAATCCAATCCAATCCAATTCAAGCCATTTTTAAAAGATTCACTAGTTGAAAAAGCTTCCGATTATGGAGGTAAGTGGTTCCGTATGCGGTTTACAATGTGAGATAAAGATCCATCTTCCACATTTCCTTTTTGACTAGAGCTCTGACTATAGACTTATAACGTTTATTACAATGTAATATAAAAATATTGTCGCATCGTACATCTGTATTGCCATATAGATTGCGGGCTCCTTCTGAACTGCACGTATAGATATGTAGTTGATTAAGAAATTGTGCATCATGCATTAGTATTACATATACCGCTATTTCATTTGAGCGGGCATCTTAATGTGGGTGAACGTTTTCCTACTTACTAACCAGTGCCTTCACTCTCTTTCTTCATATCATTCGCGTTTACGAACAAAATAATTATCATAACTTTATTCTCCACGATGAGAGAGGTGTCCTTTAGTTGATTTGAGTCAGCGTGGACATTTCGATAAGTCTGTCTAGCTGGTTAAACCCTGACCGAGGAAGCAGGTCTTGAGATAGGAATTACAAGTACAAATTATTACTTGTTTGGCGTACCGCCTTCTTCTAACGCATACACAGTGCATATAACCAATTAGTTATCTCGCCACTCGTACAATTAACCGGTTCCACAACAGTACTATAAATGCATGCCCAAAAATAGAAGAAGAAACGTTCGACGAAGCGAGCGTAGAAAAGCCAAAGTTTATTCTCTATAGCCCATGCTTGAATATAAGTCGACAGACAAAGACTCTTACCGGTAGGTTGAAAAGAGCGGAAGAGTCTGCCAGCACGCGCATGGGCATATAAATACACATACTAAAGTTTTATTACATAAACTCGATAATATCTCCATAAAGATCGGTGTGACTGGTTCGTAATACATTCCACCCATCTGTCCGCTTGACCGCTTGAAAGTTCCGCGCAATAAATTCCAAAACAATTTCCTTCAGTTGTTGGGCTGAAATAAAACAAGACCAAATGGTAATTGCTTTAGATGTCGAGGGTGTATTCAAGTATTCAGCCAAATACCCTTTGAAATAAACCTTAATAGAAAGCTTATTCGTCTTTCTGTGGTGAAGGATTTTTAATTGAATATAAAGAATAATAACAAAAATCCCAATCGCAAGTGCGTTGCCTGGTGCAATAGAAAGAAGAAGAGAATCGCTTTCATTTGTTTGGTAAAAGAAAATGTTGCTTTGGATGAAAATCGGAGACTGTACTGTAAAACCTATTTAGCTGCATGAATTGTTTTGTCATTTTATTCCTAGAGCTTGGTCGTATATATATTCACCTTTGCTTTCATGGGCCAGAATTAAGGTTTTAACAGCATTATCGACTTGCAATTCGCGAAGAATGAGGCTCTCGCAAATGGCTTGCAACTGTGAGACCTGGTATTTCTGCGCCGCCTCCAAGACCTCCTCCACGATATTCTCAGTCTTGTCGATATGCCCAGTGTAAATAAAATACAATAGCTCCTTCATCCCTCGTGACGTGACATCAGTGATGACGTAGTGATTGGATGTGACATTGTCCGGATTACTGAACATGTTGTCAAAGACAGGAGACCGGGCTGCAAGCATCGCTTTGTGAACATTAAACTCCCGCTTTCCTACGTCTAAGGTAACGTCCGAGTAGATGCCTCGGTTGAGGACTGACACCAAGTCATCCAGGAGGGTGTCTTTGGGAATCTCGATGGTTCGGTTGATGGGATTGAAGCCACTCTGGGCTGCCGTGTACTGACGGATTGCTGCGGTGGAAGTCGTGTCCATGGGAGTCGGTAAAGGAGGAAGCTGTCTGTCGAACCCGCTCATTCCCTAACAATACAAATGCAAACATGCCTACTATATCTCGCACAACCCTTCAATTACATATTTTGGGTACATCTTCCAAAATAACTTTTCACTGACTATTTTACAACACATGAATGAATTGGACTAAACTGATGACATTTTGTCCGCTGTATTCAATAGTTAGGTACTAAAAAAGCCATTTTCAGTATGCTAATTATAAGCGAGATCTGTCTGGTCTGTTGCTATAATGTACTGTGTAATATTTACGCTTACAGAGTGACTTGATGGCTCGGAAGATGCCAATAAATGCCGCTCGTCGCCTGTAACTTGCCGTTTTGGGGTCATCTTAGCTGCGAAAAAGTTTCTCGGGCTCCCGAAGGATGAGGTCCGTTTGATAAAACCCGCCGATGACTGAGAAGGCGGTGGAGTGCCCGATTCAAATGCGTTTAGAATTTTAACATCGCACAATATTGTTGCCGAATCGTGGTGTAAAAATTGACCTACAGTGTATATATATTGAATTAAAATGAACATTAAGTCTTTCGTAGGTTTCTTCTTACCCATTCCATCCTTTTCAAACATTTCCGCCTGTGTCATAAATCTGACCAGCCCGAAACGGCGATCCTTTTCAAAATCCACATCCGAACCCTCAAAGTAGACATCCTTAATCTCCTGTCCGAACTTGCGAATACCAAACTGGACGGTGGCCGAAACGACATGATTCTCCGGTTGGCATTCCTTGAGTATAAGAAAAACGGACACATAGCCTTGATTGTAGACATCCGGTGAGCCATGGGGAAATAATTCCAATATCCATTTGCAACGTTGAGGATCCTTGCTCGAAAAGGGTTGTGAGCGTAGCACTTCCTCCTTCATGGCACCGCGTTTATAGTTGCCGATTCTCCATTCGTAATTGAACTGGACGATTCGCCGGGGAGGTGCGGAAATAGGAACATGTTCGGATTGGATGATGGAGTTATCCGCACTGTCCGCTCTTCGGGGTAGAGACATTGTTAAAATAAAAAAAGCAGTACGGTAAAATGGCAAAAGAGACTGCTGTGGCGAAAAGACAAGACTATTTCGTGCGGACTGTCGATGCGTAACGTTTCATCTGAATGGCGATCACTACTAGTACATAAGTGTTTATACTAAGTACATGCCTCAACTTGAGCCTAAGGGCACGAACCGCGAAGCGCAAGTGCACACGGATTATCCATTTTTTAAATGTCTACTTGTTTATTTGATTCATGTCATCGTCAGACCGCGTGGTTCACTTCCGATAAAAAGACTTGAAATTGACGCAGCAGGTATAGTCAAATTATCTATAATCTCTTGGGTTACATGCCATCGAAAACGGCAATCGTTGGCGGACGACCCATCTCTACCCAGCGATCATTAGTAATGCAGAGACAATTGTAAAGTTAGGCAGGCATATTGCCCGCTCTATGCCCGCACATTTTGAAAGGTCTTGTCAAATTCTGGTCACGATCGGACATGTTCGACGATGGTTGGCTGGTAGCTTACTTATAAGTAAAGCCCTGCAAACCGCACCGCCGGTGTTTCCATCTTTGCGGTTGTGGTTTAACTGTTCAAATCCGCCGCAAATCGTACTTGCTGCTTTTCTGATACCATAAATAAACATTGCAATCAATCAATTCTCCACTATCGTACAGAAGCAGGCGTAATAGAGCCATCTGATTTGTTCACATACTGAAAAGCGCCTTTTTGCGGTGTATAGATTTTAAAATGGAACAGCATTTCAACCCGCCTGTTGATGGGCTTTAATCGAGCCGAGGCCGCATACCGTGTTCCCCTGAATCCCGTTTAGAGCCGGGTACTGTTCCCGCTAATCTTCGACTTCATAATCAGAACATGTTTCTTAGATTGCTATTACTGCATACATCGATTTCCGAATTCGGCTTCAGTTGCTTTATGAGAGAAGTAATCTATCGCTATTCTCTGACATGTTCTTTTCGGGGTAAAGTGTATTTAAGTCGGTTCTTGTACTCGTATAAAACATTCATTAAGCAATATGCGCCATGACACAGAGTCCTTTTCCGAACACGAAGACACGACATGCAACTGATCGTGAGATCGTGTGTGAGTCACACCCACGGCTCACGAATTTACGAGCAAATTGCCATTTCCTGGTGAAGTTGTGTGCAGCAACACACGAGCACACATCACACAAAGTGTTGTCATTGGTCTGTTCGCTTTTTGTTCCACAATCTAGCGCCTCGTGTCTTCGTGTCGATGTGTCGAGGAAAGGACTCCGTGTCATGGCGCATATTGCTTATTACAGAGAAGAAACGGCAAACATGTGATTAATAAAGTGCACGAGAAAGGCAATCATGGAAGGCTCACCGTCATCCGCGGTATCCATTTTTGCTACGGTATCCTCCGCGTCCTCAATTGTATACGTATCCACGAGACGGTCCGCCAAAATTCTGTTTCCGGTCAGCAGGTTCGTTGGCCTACTTCGGCTATTTGGTCGGACGTAGCACTTCCTTGGATTCCATCTTCGTTTTATCATTTCCTTGGCTTGGGTCATGACCGCGACCTGCTAATCCACTGGGATCTCATTCTTGGTCTTCTCCATCTCCTCCAGCAGACGTTTCATGACTCCGGCGTGTACTTTCGCGACGCAGCTGTAGAGCTTCGCCATGCATTCCTGGGAGATGGTCGTGATGACTTTCTTGAGATCCTCTTGGACGGCGTTTTCATCTATCTCGTTGAAGGCGGTCCACCCCACGATGTTGTAGATAATGAGACGTGGCGAGCCAAAGAGGTCGCTGGGCGGGAGGATGGTTCCGGGCGCAACCTTGGCGAGGATGATCCTGGCCGATTTTACCTTTTCGCACTGGACTCCGAGCTTGACTAGATTGTTGAGCTGAGTCGACGATGTGGTGGCAACTGGGGTGTCAATACAAAGAAATCATTATTTGAGATCAGAATTGATAGACGCGGGCGTCGTCACTGCAGTCGCCTTTTTGAACCTCCGTAAAGCCTTCGATAGCGTTTTACACCTAACCCTGCTACAAAAACTCCAACCCAGCCGAATTGACACAGCTGCTCTCAATTGGTTCCACTCCTACTTGACCGCTCGTAACCAATGCGTACGCACCGAAACCGTCTGTCTGATACGCTCCTTACGACGTCGGGTGTTCCCCAAGGCACTGTTCTGGGTCCCATTCTGGTTTCCATCTACATCAACCAAATGCTTCAACTCTCTCTCGTAGATTTAGCCAGATGTGATGTGGAGTGTTTTGCGGACGATACCACCGTCGAAGCGTTCGGTAAGACCGCTGAAGAAACCGTGGTTTCCCTGAATGCCGGCCTGGAAAAACTCGGGCTCGAGCTAGCTGCCCTTCGTCTTCCAACCAACCCGGCTAAAACTAAAGTAATCATTTTCGTTCCCTTCCAAAGCAAGAAAAAAGGCGAGCACAAGTCACCGGTTACTATGCCCTAGTACGCACGAGGATAAATTAAGCCAAGTATCTAGCCAGTTTTCTAAAATTCTGGCTTTATTAAATAGACAGCCTGGCTTTATTTTAT
>LRSR01002152.1:0-11622 GCA_001579985.1 Hypsibius dujardini | reverse complement strand
TCATCAGGGTCCCGGGCATGCGGATTAGTCATGCCTGAATAATTGAGTAAACTCCGTTATGTTTGCTCAATTGAGTATAAAATAT
The DNA here is from genome assembly GCA_001579985.1 of Hypsibius dujardini. Lineage (NCBI taxonomy): Eukaryota > Metazoa > Tardigrada > Eutardigrada > Parachela > Hypsibiidae > Hypsibius > Hypsibius dujardini. The sequence continues at coordinate 11,537 of LRSR01002152.1, read as the reverse complement.
ATTAAATTACTCGGGCTTTTGCAATGCGCGGCCGTAAGTGAAAGAGGTTAATCGGCTGACATGGAGTTTACACAATTATAAATCGTTTTCCAACCTCCTCTTTTGCAGACTGCCATGCTGTTTGATACGGTCAGGCGGAAGTTCTATGATGAAGTCCCGGAACTGTGGTACTGGGTCGGTCGTAACAGTTCCCCGCCGGATGTGCCGAAGTGTGGCTTCCGCAACGATCACTGTGATGGCCCTACAGGTAGGTGAAAAAAAATTAAAAAAAAGAAGAATTTTAAAGAATTTTAAAAATTTTTAAAAAAAATTAAAAAATTAAAAAATTAAAAAAAATAAAAAAAATTTAAAAAAAATTTGTGGATTTGACGATGCATGTTAATTAGCCAATCCTCCTACGATAAGATAATTGGAAATACGCCTTTTTACACTGATGCTGTTGAAATAATAAGAAAGCTTCTGTCGAAATCTTTTTTTTTATTTTTAATATTTTTTAATATAGCCTCATCTGGTAGAATTTGACGCTTTCAGGTGCCGGCCTCCTCATCGGGATTTTGATCACCGTCTTCACCGTCTTATTGATCGTTTGCGGCATTGCACTGCATTTGTACGAGGATGACTGTGTTATTGAATATCTTTTTATGCGAGACCATTCAGTCATGACTTGAGACGATGTTCAGAGGGAAGATGCAGAACACCTCCAAAAATGGCGATTTATCGAATGCACTAAATATGATTATTTTTACACTGTCCAATTCGAAATTCAATTCGAAATCGATTGTCATTAGCCAAATAGTTTTCACATGCAAGGGGGCGGAGCTATGGGGAGTCTTCAAACAGGGCCAAACATTCCAGCGAAACGTTCCAGAGATTGGCATATAGCTCCTCCCCCAAATTAATTAAATCCCTAATTTAATTAATTAATTCTAATTTAAAAAAATTAAGCGTAAGTATAAAAAAATGAATTCCTAATTAAAGTTCCACATTGAATTATTTAGTTATGATTTAAAACAATAATTGGAGATTTAAAAAAATGAAAAATAAATTCCTAATTCAAGTTCCTTTATTAATTAAATTAAATGTAATTTTAAAAAATTAAGCGGAGGTATAAAAAATAAGAAACGATTTCCTAATTAAAGATCCCAATTTAATTAATTAATTATAATTTAACAAAATTAGGCGGAGGTTAAAAAAATTAAAAATGTTTTTTTAATTAATTTTTAAAATTTAATTAAATAATTCTGATTTTTAAAAAAATAAGCGGAGGCAATTTCTGCGTTCCTCTTATGAAGCTTCTCAAAGAAGAGGAAAAATGGCTGTTTCTGACAGTGTTGTGGAACGGAGAAAGGAGCTTCGGCGTCTGTGGTGGCTGGTGGAACGATCAACCCTTCAAAGCACAGCCGATGAACGAACAGCTGGAATTAAAGTCAGCGTCGTGTACAGCATGCTCGGCCGGAAGTATCGTCTGCTACGCACCCAACAGCCGCTCTACATGCTGACCCTTGAGACGCCGGAACCGTTGACAGTTTCCTCCTTCCACAACAACAAAAAGTTGCTTCACGTTCTGCTTAATGTAAACTTTAAAAAAAAATTAAAACTTGATGCGCAACTTTAATTCAAAATAAATCTGTAAAAACGGATTCAGCTGCATTTTTTTATTTTTTTGTTGAAATCAATCGAAACGAAAACTAAAAATTGAAAGGAATTATACTTTTAATCGCCTTTGTTTTTTATTAATTTTGATTATAAATTAAAAATAAATTAATAAATTAAATTTGCCTTTTTTCAAGGTTTGATTTAATTGCATTACTAAAAATTAACAGAAATTATGCTTTTAATGGATTTTATTTAATTATCTTGATGCTGATAATAAATTAAATTAAATTAAGTTGATTAATTAATTAAATTAACCTTTTGTGAGGGTTTGGTTTAATTGCATTACTCTTTCTTCTGCAGCTTCGATATCTGAATCATCCGTGCTTGGCCACATTCAAAGGCATCTCGCCGGGCCATCGAGACATCGCATTGGTCTGCGAGTACGGTGAAAGATACACCCTCCGTGCCTTGTTAGATGATACCGGTCACATCGCCATGGACAGGAGTCTGCGATACTCCATGTGCTGGGATCTTTTGGAGGTACCTAATATAATATAAAAATAGAAGAAAAAATAATTATCTAAAATTATTATTTATATTTCGTAATTTTTATATATAATTTATTTCTTAATCATAGAATGGATCATGTCTTGTGTTTGTTTCATATCGCGTAAAAATAAATACAGATTTAATTGCTGAAGTCCCTCTAAATCCCTTCCAATTTAGTTTTAATTAAAAATAAAAAAAATAAGCCCTTTTCCTTTAAATAACATTTTATTTTATTTTGTTTTATAAATAACATTTTATTTTATTTTGTTTTATAAATAACATTTTATTTTATTTTATTTTATTTTATTAAACAACATTTTATTTTATTTTATTAAATAACATTTTATTTTATTTTGTTTAAAATCCGAAATTTCGGTTGGGATATTCTTTATTTTATTTAAAATGGAATGCAGAGATATTTCAGGGCATTTCATTGCACCTTCTCTGGAATATCAAATATATTTTACAAATTAAAAAAATTGAAGGAGACATTTTTCGATCCACCTTCTGAAAATCGTTCAAAGTTAAATAATTCCTCCTGCGTCTCATCAGGCAGTATTTCAATAAAATTTAAGCTGATTATTAATTACTAGCAAATTATAATTCATAATTAATTAATGAAAAATTAAGAATCGAGTATAATAATTAATAATTAATTATAATGAACAATTAATAATAATGTCTACAGAATTATAATTTCTAATTAAATATGAAACCTATAAGGAATTATCTCCTAATTAAATAAAGATTAATTAAGAATTAGGCATTTTAATTACTAATTAATTATTTTGAACAATTAATAAAATAATTTTAATGCCTATAAGGAATTATAATTCCTAATGAAATAATAATTAATTAAAAACTTGGTATAATATTTAATAATTAGTTAAAATTCTTATAAGAAATTATAAGTCCGAATTAAATAATAACTAATTAAAAATTAGGTATCATAATTAATTTTTAATTACAGTGGGAATAAGGAATATTAATTCCTAATTATATAATAATTAATTAAAAATTATGTATAATAATTAAGAATTAGTTATAATGCCTATAAGGAATTATAATATCCTAGGCGACGGAGTACCTACACCGCAGTCCGTTGAGATGCCACGGAAACCTCAGCAGCCTGGTCTGCATCATCGATGCCCGGTTCACCGCCAAAATTGCCGAATCCGGTTACGCGAGAATTTTCGAGTACCTCAACCTGTCCAAGTTCAAACGCTGCAACGAGGAAGACCAGTCCGAGATGGTAGAGATGATTTGGAAGCCGCCGGAAGTGCTGGCGGCCAGGGACCCGAAAAAGCTCCACGACCTCAGCATGACGTCAGAGTGTGATATTTACTCGCTCGGGGTGATTTTCTATGAAACAATCACGGGAAACAGACCGTTGGACGTGGACTTGGACTCACCGACTTCAATTCTATGTGCGGTTGCCATTTCTTGTCGCCTCACCAATTCTTTTATTTATTAATAATTATCCATAATTAAACAAACATTTTTTTCTGATAAAAAAATTAAGCACATTTCTAAATGTTTATTTATTTATTTATTTATTTATTTATTTATTTATTTATTTATTTATTTATTTATTTATTTATTTATTTATTTATTATTTGATTTTTTTTCCAGCAACCGTCTCGAGATTGGAGGATAATTGCGGTATGCGAATTTCGGTAAACGAACAGCTTCCGTCTGCCCTGAAGGATCTCTTAGGATCCTGCTTCGGTCCGGCGGAATTCCGACCGACCGCACGTCGTCTGCGAAGTCTCCTTCAACGGGTGAAAAAGCGTTCCAACGACGTGATTGGTCATATCTTAATGCGAATCGAGCGCCACGCCACCGATCTGGAATTTGTCGTGGCAGAACGCACCCAAGCACTGAGCGTCGAAATGGCCAAAGCCGATTCACTGCTTCAGGAAATGCTTCCACGGTTCGTATAAAATTAATTTTAAAAAAAGTTAAAAAAATTAAAAAAAAATTAAAAAAAAAAAATTAATTTTTAAAATTTTAAAAAATTAAAAAATTTTAGAATTTATTTTTATTAATTAAATTGTTTTTAAGAATTAATTAAAAAAATTTTATACAAATTTAAAAATTTAAAACTAAAGCCTAAAAAATGAAAATTAATTTACTCAAAATAATTGGTAATTTATTTTTGAGTTTTAGGTTTTGCTAAGTGTTGTTCAGTTAGTTTTTTTATTAAACAAAAATTAAAATGGAGGGAAATTGAATTATTTATTTTCGAGTTTAGTTTCCGGCCTAGTGTTTTAATTAGTTTTGCCATTTTTTCAGGCTTAATTGCAGGAACCTCTGGAATTTCTTTGTATTTATCTTGACTATTTTTTCTATTGCAGAGAAATCGTTTTGCTGTTGCGGAACAGACAGCCGGTCCCATCGGAACAGTTCGAGTCGGTGACCATCATGTTCAGCGATCTTCCGGTCTTCGCTAACATCGCTAACATGTGCGAACCGTTGGCCATCATCGAGTTCCTGAATGAAACGTACTCGTTAATCGACGAAGTCTTACCGGAATTCGACGTCTACAAAGTTGAAACGATCAACGACAGCTACGTTGTAAGTTAAAGCGACAAGTGAATAAGGCAAAAACTAAACAATCGTAACACAAACTAAACTAAAATTAAAATAATAAATAAATAATCCGGAAAATTAATAAATAAGTTTAGAACACTTAAATTAAAAATTAGAAAAATTTCACAAAATTAGTTTAAAATATTTGATACATTTAGTGCTCAATTAAAAGTGGAATAAATTATCAGAATGGATGAAAAATTAATTATTTAATTTTTTTGGTACTTTTTGACCAATTCAGCAATTTACTGTTGGGTAAAATTAAATCCAAAAGAGTAGGAAAATAATCAATGGATAAAAATGTTAAAGATTTTTAGCACTCTTTTCAGCGTCAACATTATATTTTTATATTATTTAAAACAAATTCAACAAATGTTTTACCAGATATAATTAGCGTCTTTCAGCGGTCAAAATATTTAAAGGATAAATAAAAATTAGTTAAATCTTTTTTTAGTATAATTTTGAAGGCCAAGTATTTTGATGTCCGTGAGTAAAGTTGTGAATTTTGAATAGGTGGTCAGCGGTCTTCCGCACAGTAATGGGGCTCAGCACGTCTTTGAAATCTGCCGACTGGCCGTGACACTCCTCAAAACGGCCAAACGAATTGAGGATCCGACGGATTCCAATCGGAAAGTGCTGCTCCGTATAGGCATTCACACTGGTACGGTAAACAGAACGTATATTTGATACCTTATCCACATATACATATATTACCGTAGAAATATTATCTTCATATTCTATTTTCATACAGACATATACATTACACATATACATTATACATTATACATTATATTACATTGCATTACATAACATTACACTACATTACATTACATGTATATTGTATTACATTACATTACATTACATGTATATTGTATTACATTACATTACATGTATATTGTATTACATTACATTACATGTATATTGTATTACATTACATGTATATTGTATTACATTACATTACATTACATGTATATTGTATTACATTACATGTATATTGTATTACGTTACATTACATTACATGTATATTGTATTACATTACATTACATGTATATTGTATTACATTACATTACACATATATTAAATGCACATAAATTTTGTAAATTCCAGACACATATCGTCTGTAAATATATTTTTTGCATGATTTTCTGAATCTTTATCGGCATCGAGTAAAAAAGTGCATAACGAAAGGAATGGCACTTTTTTGTTTAGGAACCTGTGTGGCTGGGGTCATCGGGCGACGCATGCCACGCTACTGCTTGTGAGAATATAAGTCACGGAGCTCCTGTAAAAAAAAAATACAAACATCGTTAAATATTTTTTCCCCGCATAGATTCGGCGACTCAATGAATACCGCTAGTCGTATGGAAAGCCACGGCGAAGGTAAAACTCCATCGTTTTTTAAGCACCACTTATCTACGCATTGTTTCCTATTCCCAGCTGGAAGAATTCACATCAGTGTGGCCACGAAAGAGCGAGTCGTTAAAAGCCCAAATTTTGTCATCGAATCACGAGGTTTTCGTGAAATTAAGGTAAAAGCATTTAGTCTTTATTCTTTTTAGTTTAATATTTTTCCTGCTCATTTCGATATGTAATATTTAATATTTAATATTTAATATTTATTTTAATATTAATCTTAAAATTTAATGTTTATTTTAATATTTATTATTTACTTTAATATTTAGTATTTATCTTGATATTTAATATTTATTTTAATATTTATTGCTGCCCAAATGCGTTTCCGGGGAATTGGAATAAACCTAAGATTGCCAGAATAAAATTTAGAATAAAATTTATTTTCTGTTGACTTGAATGTTTTCCCTTCTGCTTGGCAGGGCAAAGGACAAATGGAAACATTTTGGATGAGTGAGGCTCGGCACTTTTCTACTTCTTAAATCGGAAATCTCTCCCTAGTCTCCGCTTCCGGCAATGCTGACGTCATGTGGCCTTTCAATTTCGCACTTCTAGCAACAAGATTTATATCAAGACGTTTTAACTCTTATAATATGAACTTCAAATTGCACGATGAGAAAGGAAAGCGCCCACTATAAAATATGGCTCAAACTCCGACCACCCCATTTTGCTGGACGCCGGTAAACAATTGGCTTCAATTCGGTCGGCCTGAGGTTTTTGCCACGCGTGTGTATATTAGCCCTATCTACTGCACGAATATACTGCATGGCTGAAATTACAATTATATAAATACTAAACTGAAAAACACATTGCTATTAATCACCTACAATCAATCAATCAACTGGTTCAATGTCTGCGTCAAGAAATTCCGCTTAATCAATCAATCAATCACTCCTTAGTTGCGCTGAAATTATAACCAGTCACGACACAGTGAATCCGATTGAACAGTCAACCGATGAGTGGGAGGGGGTGGGGCTTAACTGTCCCTTCAGATCGGGAGATTACGGTGCGCAAAAGAGAAATACCTGAATAGCGCTACTAATTAAATACAAACTGCGACTGCGCATTGATTTGTGTGAACAAGTGCATTTTGCTGCACCAAAAATCAGCAGCAGATATATGGAAAATCAATGCGCGAGCTAAAGGAAAGATTCATGACCTCCTCGCCCTGAAAAAATTGAGGCGCTTTTGACCGATCGAAGGAGGAAATAAAATTGCGGTGAGGATAATTGAGTTACGCCTTCACGTCTCCAGCGCGTCAAGTGCACGACACAGAACTCATATCTAAGTACCGGGTTCGGTAATCATTTTTCGATATTTTCAAAACTAAAATAAAAATAAAAATAAATGCATAAATAAATAAATGAATAAATAAATAAATGAATAAATAAATGAATAAAAATAAAAATAAATGCATTAATAAATAAATGAATAAATAAATAAATGAATATATGATAAATAAATGAATGAATTAATAAATGAATAAATGAGTAAATAAATAAACCAATAAATATTATAAAAAAAAAACGAGCACCACGGGCCAAAACGTTTTATTTCAAGATAGAATATTTCCGTAAATTGCTGCCCTAACAAAATTTGAAATTTACTTCAACAATAAATAATGATAATAAATAAATAAATTCGAAAATTCGGAAATGTCATTTGTAGCCACGCCCCTGGGCTGTTTACTCACTATGCCGTGGGAATTGCCCTAAATATTTTATTCCAAGTACTGTATTTTTGCGTTAGACAGGGACAGTGTACGAGCTGTGGAACGTTTAATCGGCCACGCGGCGCTTGTGCTGTGTCTACGGTGCACACAGCCGTGCACACGTTCCACTCCAGTACGACTGTCCCTGTCTAACGTGAAAATACAGTATTTACTGCTAAAAATCTATCGTTTCTATTTAAAATGTCCGAAATGTTTTTTACAGAAAACCGAAGAAAGACAATTTTGGAGCGCTGGTCTTTGCCTTATGGATTGTCTCAGCGAGAATTTGCCAGAACGGAGAAAATCCGAGAGGCCACCCTCCGCCGGTGGCTGACGTAAAAGCCTGCTTTTTCGCTTGATTAATCTCTTGATTGAAGATTTGTGAAGATCACTAAGCATGTGGGCCGTTGGTAAGTTTGATGTGTTAGCCTATACTTATGAGTACCAATCGAACACAAGCGGAAGAACCTATTCTTGTAACGCCGAAATCACACTACTAATCCTCGAGCTTCCGAACAACTCCAGCATATCTCAGTATAAAGAGAACGTGTATATACACAATACGAGTAGAGTACGAGTACATGAATCACCGTAAAACACTGACTAAAGAATCACCACAACCAATCACAACGGATTACAAGTACTAACATAGCAAGTTGCTTGATTGAAGATTTGTGAAGATCACTAGGCATGTGGGCCGTTGGTAAGTTGCTTGATTGATTGAAGACTGAGGCGCATTTCAGGTGGTAGGTGGTTTTGTACGCACACCTAGGGCCATATATACGGCGTTAGGATCATAGAATCAGGTCGCTACAGTATTGTTTTCGGCCATGTTTGAACCAGACGTTTCAGGCTCCCTCACCGCGGTTCTTTTTTTTTCATCAATAGTTTAGCATAGACGCATACATTTTTCTCCTACAGCTGTGGCACGATATCTCGACGAAGAAATGGCCTCATCAAAGCCTTTTACGACTTTCACTTTGAGAGTCGTAAAAGGCTTTGATGAGGCCGTTTTTAGGCAATCCATGAATGTACCCTTACAACGCTTGGGAAAATGTTTTGACGTAACAAGCAAGAGGGCAATCAATCGCACACACGCCTATTAAATTCGCGTTCTTGATTTTGATTGATATGGTGTGAGCGTGCGGTGTAGTTGTTCCGTTTAACGGATTCGTATTTGTTCCGATTAAGGGCTCTTGTTCTTCGTCAAGACATCGTGCCACAACTGTACATGATGCATTGTATACCGTCATCTCCCGATCGGAAGGGACAGTTAAGCCCCGCCCCCTCCACTCATCGGTTGACTGTTCAATCGGATTCACTGTGTCGTGATTGGTTGAAACTCAAGAGCAATTTGGCAGCGATTGATTGATTGATTAAGCGGAATTTCTTGACGCAGACATTGAATCAGTTGATTGATTGATTGTAGGTAAACAGCAGGAAACGGTGACGAACAGATAAGATCCGGGGTGGATCGAATAAACTGGTAGGGCCAAAAAGTGCTCCTTAAGATCGGGAGATTACGGTAAAGTGTGGCTTGTGTGGTGCGAGGACTTGTCTTCCCTCCCTGCCAGCTTCTTTCCAAGGCCAAATTTTTTTGCTGACGCAGAATTATCCTTTTTTTTCTGGCGCATGGCCTGCGATAAGTAATTATCACCCCTCTTAAAAAAATGAGTGAGCATTTGACAAATGGCTTCACCGAGATTTAGTCACGTTTTTTGGAAATTATTCATTTCGTGGTTTAATCTTTTGATCGGTATTGCGAACGCAACGAACGTGACGCTCTTGACGGTCCACGTCGGCGCCAATCCGCTGTATGGGTATTACGCTGCGGCGCCTGTCTACCGGGTCGCTGTCCGGCACATCCGGCAACGATGGCCCGCATCCTTGGGAAATCTCACGCACACGGCCATTTACTTGCCTGGCTATGACATCTGCCCGGACGGAGGAGATCATACCGCGGAATTTTTTGCGGGGTATTATTACGAGCACTTGGAGAGCCTGACTGCTCCTGGAAATTACCTTGTTCTTGCCAGTCCAGGTTTGTTTGAAAAATCTGTTAACGTTTCAAGTGGGGAGAAGTGGGAAGAGTTTTACATGTTGCAGAATGTAGCAATCAGGCCTTAATACTTGCCGACTTCGCTCGAGGTATGATTTATTTAAAAATAATACATCAAGCTTATCCCGATTACCAAATACGATTCTTCCAGATCTGGACCTGCCACTTTTCATCAGGTATCAGTCTGTGTTTGTCTGTGTCTGTGTCTGTGTCTGTGTTTGTGTCTGTGTCTGTGTCTGTGTCTGTGTCTGTGTCTGTGTCTGTGTCAGGGTTTGGGTCTCCGTTTTTGTTTTTATCTATGTCTGTACCGTGCCATTTCTGTTTTTATGTCGGTCATTGTGTCTGAGCTCATGATTAGGGGTCAGGTAATTGAGACTGCTGGACTGAAGACTTCTGAATTTCTTGGGCTATCAGATCAGAAGTAATTAACATAATGTTTTTAGTGTGGCAGGTAGTCCGCTACTGACTAGCCGCAAACGCTATCCGACGACCTCCCCTCAAGCGGCCCTCTCCGGAACTGATGTCCTTCAATCTCTCGAGTTATTGCTCAATCGATTCGCTTGGCGAACTCTTTCTCTGATCTGTGATGCCATGACCAAGGAACCAGGCCTTGGCAACTTTTTTTACTCCCGCTGTTCCGAGCTCAAAAAGTTCTTTTCCAGCAAAGGTTACACGTGGTACAATATATTGTTCGACACGTCCACGCAACGAAATTTCGCCGAATGTCTTTCAACAACGAAAAACGAAAGCCGAAGTAAGCTATCTCGTCTGTCTAACTGTCTGTTTGTCTGTTTGCCTGTTTGCCTGTCTGTCTGTCTGTCTGTCTGTCTGTCTGTCTGTCTGCCTGTTTGCCAGCAAACTTCCCTCAAAATTCTATAAATTCCGAACAAGACGTTTCCTCCATTTCATGTAGTTTATATAATACTAACAACTCCACGGTTCGTGAGGCACTTCATGGTAAGTGACCCCTGCAATTGTACAGCAGGTTTCTCCTTCTAAAACCACCATGAATGTCAGTCACCAAATTTGTCTCTTGAGGGAATCAATCAACAAGCAGCATATACTAGCATATCCATAAATTTAATCAAGCTGAGACCCGGACAAATTGTCACGGTATCGCGACGTGTCCCTGCGGTAGGTCTGATTCGCTGACTGAACATTTTTCAGATCGAAGCATCCAAACTTGACATGGCATCCGGTGATTTTGTAAGTACTTCCGCGCCCATTGATTGCTTGTTGCGTCTTATTGATTTTTTTTCCGTAAGGTGTTCATCGCTATTCAACCGACTCGACGACCTGGGATCGGGCCGGTTACATGGCGCGGAAACGGAACCGCTGAAGATGATAAGGTCGCTTAATTTGAAGTTATGGATATCTGATGAGAAGCTGCGGTGATGAAATTGATTCATGTTTAGAAGGCAAAGGAAGCCTTCAAAAGTCTACTTGTCATCACTGGAATGGTGCCGGACTGGAGGAAGATTTGGGCCCTAACATCAGAAATATCGGAAACGGCTCGCATGGATTACAACTACACGTATTCGGCAGAGGCACAAGTGAGACAGACAGTGAGACAGACAGACAGACAGACCTATAGATAGACAGACAGACAGTGAGACAGAC
>LRSR01002147.1:0-26203 GCA_001579985.1 Hypsibius dujardini | reverse complement strand
GTTGAGAATCTTTACTTTGGCCAGGTAGCTTGGACATACGACCCACTGACGGGAATACTCGTCCCTTCATCGCCATTGGCTGACGTGTGGAAAGGCGGCATCGGCTCTCCGGTTGACGTGCCACTTTGCGGGTTTCTAAATGACCTTTGCATCGGTCAATCGAGTAGGTTTTTTTATGCTAGTAAATATCCCATAAAGTCTTATCCATCTGCATCTTCGGGGATCAAGTATTCGACGGAAGGAAATAGTCGAATGAAAAGTCATAATAATGTAGTAGTACGAGGCAGGTGCGTTAATTCTAGCCACTCGTTTTTGGGTCCTAATATAATTTTGAGCCACCTAGTAATTCCAGTATTGTGAAATCTTTTCATGTTTTCAGTCCATTCAAATGTAGTTTTCTTGACATTATCCCATTTTAAGTTCACTTTGGAGCAATGGAGATCAGCCAGTTATTTTTCGGACTTTATGGGCGGAGTTATGGTCAGTTTTATAAACTTACGCTAACATGTCCAGTAATCTTTGCAAACATACACCTGGCTCCGCCCCTTGATTTTCAAGAACTACTTTGCTGATTCAAATTGATCCGAAATTGAATTTGGTTAGTATCCAGAAACTTTTATTTAATATATAGGAAAAGTCTCATTGTACTGGAATTAGTCTCAACATTAAGACTCACAGACGAGTGGCTAGAATTAGGGTACCCACCTCGTACAGTCAGCCCCAAGAAAAACTCTCCTTGCACAACGTAGACTTTTTGCGCATAGAGAGCGATATGGTGCGACAAGTGTGCCAATAGAATGATTTCGATATTGAGAGATGAAGGTAATTAAATCGAGTGGCCCACCAAAAATTGGCTCATTTCATGATCTCGAGAAAAGAATGGCAGTTTACCTGTGTATAAGACTGCAACAACTAATGACCTAATCGCAGGGAAACTGCCCAAAGTAACCGAATTCGAGTTTTTATCAGCTGTTTTTGCTGCTTTTAATGACTGCTGTTTTCTGTTGCTGCTATTGCTCTTGATTGGCTGATTAGTAAAATTTTATTCAAATATGATCAAAGGAAGGCGAATTCCTCCTGAAGTAGCAATAGCAGTTGACACTTTGCGGCAGAAAGTTAGGCAGAATTCTGGATTTCGATCGGGGTATTTAGGTTTAAAGCTTTAAATTCTAGTTATTAACTCTGTTTTTCAAAATGTTTGTGATGTTTAAATTTGAATTTTGGTTCCGAATTTATTTTTCTCTCAAGGTTTGTATTGTTCAAATTTTTATTCCTGTCATTTTACTTTGTTACTGCTGGGCTGCTTGCGCTTTGATTCGAATATAATGTATGATTATGCATAAAGTATCCACTGCATGTTCTGATTGGTCGCACAGAAACGGTGCAATTTAGGGCGTGGTTTTCGGCCAGTTTAAACAGCAAAAGTCACGTGACCGGAGTTTTTTCTTGGGGCTGACTATACGCTAACTCTCGCCTAAAAGATGTTGCTAAAACCCTCCCCGATCACCATTTGTTTCAGCTACCGTCGCTGTTGTAATTCCTTCAACGATCATACTTCTAGGATTTTTCGCATCAATGACGCTCCTCTTCCTACGTTACAGGTTTGTTCTACATTTTCATTGGCCTGATGATGATAAAGCGTCCTGGTGGTTTTGCATCAGTTATTGTGTGTTCTCCGTATATTTGAAAGGGCTCGTCAGCGCAAGACTGAACGTTGGTGGCGTCTAGAAAGATGCAAAATTTTATTGGCGAGAGTGCGGTCGTCAACGTTTGCCATCAATCAACAAAACATATCAGAACGTTTTGATGAACGAGTTTGAAACAAGAGATCAGGCGGAGCTGTCAAGGAAAATGGATCAGTGAATTTCAAAAATTCGATGATCGCATTAGAGTGAGCGGTGAGGCAGCCAGGCTGTCACCCAACGAAAAATGCGAATCGACCAATCACAGGCCTTTGTTTCGACGTGCACGGTTCAACATTGGTCTTACTTGCTGATGCTTTGTTCTGATATCTTTTTTGACAGATTATTTTACATATTCTATTGACGGCCGCTTTGTCACTATTAATACTTAAAAATCCCTGATCAGACTAGTCAAGCTACTGATGGGTGCGCCCATCAAGTCCGCCCACGATATCATCTACACGTTTCATTTACCATTATGTTATGTAATATTTGATGACTCATAATATATAGCTATTTATGTAAGTATTATATAACGCATATTCGAAACTATTATGGGTATTCTTCAGCTAGCTAACCAGCTTATCTAATAAATATTTTCTCAACGGACTATAAAAAGTCCTGCTTGAGTTGCAGTGTGGCAGTTTTTACTTTTACTTTTATTCTTCACTGCTAGTAAACTTTCACTTGTTATTGACCCTTCACTCTTTTGAGTCGCCCGGCGCAAACCCCAACACTACTTACATAATTTTGTCTCACAAAACTGACAAAACATTTAATTTCTGTCAAGTGCGGTATTTACTATGTTTTGCCAAGTCTGACAGCAATTTTCTGTAGGCCCCTAACTAGCTTCTAGCCGTCCGGTAAAACGCAAATAAAATCCATTACGTGATAGATCGCCACCCTTTTTGTGTTAGGCCTCTGTCCCTACTAGGACGGAAGAACCTAAACATACAGACTATTAGACTTCATAATAGGAGAAGAATAGTAGTAAGACTTTACTGGTAGAGGTGAAAAGAAGGAACTGTAGTAAATTACTGTAGAACACATGCTTATACAGTCAGGAATAAAGCATAGTTCCTGATCTACCGTATTAGTTCCTGCCGACATGGCGGAATCATGTACCAGGCAAACGTTTTGGGTTGAATCACTACATGGGTTGAATCAGTCGGGTAGCGGAGGGCGCCGCAGGTAGTGTGTGTGAAGCTAAATGAGTGTTGTTTACAATTTCCACTCGTGGCGCCCTCCGCCACCCGACTGATTCAACCCATGTAAAGATTCAACCCAAAGCGTTTGCTTGGTACGTAATAACGGCTGAGTATGTGCGTTATAGAATGTGAGAGTAGATAGGAATGGGTTAACTAGTTAGATAGACTACTATTAATAAGTGTTGAGTACCTGTTGGGTACCACCCAAAATTTGATACACATATTTATCACGTTTTATTGCCGATAATTCACAGTATAAATCCCCGGCAGGAAACTATCAATGTTTCGCCTTCGGGGCACACATGCTCGCAAGGTGCTTATCTCGTCATGGTATATGAAAACAAGTACAAGGGACACGATCGAGCAAGGGATTACGTTTCATAAGATGTTGACCTTTCTTTCCCTGTTGCTGTTACTGCGTTCACGGTTCGTGCAGTTCGCAAATCTCTTGCGCCAAAATACACATCCCGTGTATTGAGAGATTGATTTCCATAAATTGCACGAAAAATCTAACAGACCTCATGGGGGGGGGGGATAGCATAGAGAATAGAAGTCCGATTTGTAAGGACTATAAAGGACCCTAAACGAGCCTCTGCAGTCGCATCCATCCTCGTGGTACTCACTTTTTTGTTTTGGGAGACTTACAAGCAACAGTGCTTCATTTAAACAAGCTAGCTTGGCGCTGGAGAAACTTTCGGCAAAATTCACCATCAAGTAATGGTTGTAGTGTATCTGAATTACGGTAGACTAATGTCTACCCCCATGGGCGCTGCTGTTGCTGCTGCTGCGACGACTGACCTTGCTGAATGAACGCCAAAATGTCATTGTTGATGACGTCAGCATGGGTCGTGCACAT
This sequence comes from Hypsibius dujardini, assembly GCA_001579985.1. NCBI lineage: Eukaryota > Metazoa > Tardigrada > Eutardigrada > Parachela > Hypsibiidae > Hypsibius > Hypsibius dujardini. Next base: position 22,457 of record LRSR01002147.1, on the reverse strand, counting down.
GCCGTGTGGGAAGCCGGGGTAGAGCTTGAGCTGGGCGTTCCGCACCAGCTGTGCCTGTAGTTGACCCGAGGCGGGAAACGGGACGACCTGATCGTCGTCGCCCTGCATCACCAACAGCGGCCTGTCAATCCGCTGCAGGTCCGCCGTGAAGTCCGTCTCGGAGAGCGCTTTAATCTCATCGTAATGGGCCTTTATCGAGCCCTGAACACACTGCGCCCAGAAGTGGTCGATGACGCCCTGCGATTTGTTGGCACCCGCGCGGTTGTAGCCGTAGAACGGGATGGTCGTGTCCTTGTAGAACTGCGAGCGATCCGCCAAAAGGGCTGCGCGGAAACCGTCAAACACCTTAACCCTCTGAGTACCGGTCAGCTTACACTGGCTTAATTCTTCCTTAAAACTCCATTTGCTCATCGAGCATTTGCACTTTTTTTGATACGGTTTTTTGTTTTGATTCTCTAACAGAACCGTAAAATATAAAGTAAAAACAACTTTTGAAAAAAACTTTCGGAAGTAGTGAGAACTCATCAAGCCAAACTTGGCTTAAACTTAAATGGTATGTATACTAACTTGCGGTACGTGCTGAAAACAAAATTCCGGCCTTCGAAATTAAAAAGGGTCCTAGCCAACGACCATACCAATGAGATCCAGTTGAAAATAAAATAAACAAGCAATCGAGAGCGGAATGAAAAAATTGAACTCACTAGGAAGATGTTTTGATTCCCTATTGGCAAAATGTCAGCTGTTGTCAGGTTGTTGTGTGGAGGCGCAACAGCGCCGTCTGACGGTACGGAACTAACCGAGTAGGAAAGGGCCAAATGAACCCTTGTCATGTTAACCATTCAAGTTAGGTACTTTCCCTATTTAAGCCAACTTTGGCTGACCCAGCACTACCCGTATACCTAAAACACCCGGCTACCAGAGGGTTAAGGAATGCGGTGAAACAGTACAATTAACGTGATGCACCATGACGCATACACAACTGAAAATAATTATCTAAAACAAAATCAGTGAAATCTGCATTGTCAGGTAAAAAAATAAAATAAATGGAAATGCATTTGAAAATATCTTAATTTTACATTTAACTAAGCAATTGTATCAATTTATTTTTGTTTTATAATGTTAAAATGAAATTTTAGATTGAGTTATGTCGATTTGCGAAACCTCTTTAATACCTGCATCGGGACGGCGGCAGCCAAATGCGGCGGCACTGAGGCAATCAGCACTGCTTTAGCGATCCGTTTTGTTCCATGTCGTCCCATGTAGCGAGTAATCTCGCCTCCTCCCGTGGAGTGTCCGATGAGGATGATATTGGTCAGATTGAGATACTCAATTAACGTGGCAAGGTCGTCGGAGTAGGTGTCCATGTCGTGGCCGTTGAAGGGCTGACTAGAGCGTCCATGGCCGCGGCGATCGTGCGCAACAACGCGGAAGCCGCGAGTGCCAAAAAAAACATTTGCGCGTCCCAATCGTCCGCACTCAAGGGGGCGCCGTGTGAAAAGACGATCGGCTGACCGGTGCCCCAATCTTTGTAAAAGATTTTGCTCCCATCGCGCACTGTAATCTAAAATTTTACGCAAGACATTACCTGTCCAGATAAGTAAGAAGAAGAAAAAAGTTTTAAAAAAAAAGTTTTAAAAAAAAGTTTAAAAAAAAAGTTTAAAAAAAAAGTTTAAAAAAAAGTTTAAAAAAAAGTTTTAAAAAAGAGTTTCAAAAAAGTTTCAAAAAAATTCTTGGCGAAACATACGGTGGATGATTGCGCACAAGTGAGATCAAGCAGCTGGAAAAACAGGCCGCAAAGTAAAGGAAGAAGGGCAATAACTGTCCAGTCCATGGGCATAAAGTAAAGTGAAGATCGCGATGTCACTCGAGTAGCAACAGAAAGGCCGTCGATCGTGGAGCAAACTGAAGCTAAATTATTTATATACAATACATAGATATCGGGGAGTAATTGACCGAAAAATACATAAACGAATTTACGATCGAGTTTATAAGATAAACTTCATTGCTTTGTGCTTTGTAAAAAAGCGGTTGCTTTTATTACGCCGATTCGTTCACACCTATGTGAGTGCAGACTATTATTTGCCTCATTTTTAATGCAAACGAAGCTTCTTTCGATAAGGATAATCTAGACCTGTGTGCTTTGACAAAATTGCTGATTCTGCCCTTTTTTTAGGACGTTGAATGTCAATAAAGGCCTGTATGTTTCCTACGAGCAGTGTGTGCTTTCTACTCGCCAATTTTGACCGAGGATTTCTGACCGTCTTTCTCGGTCAAAATGATCTTTTAATACTCGTAAAAAGCTCCGTCTAACTGTGGTAGATAATGATACTGCAATGTTTTGCGACCTACACTGAGTGCGCATTTGCATGTGCGTGTGCATGTGGATGTGCGTGTGCGTGTGCGTGTGCATGTGCATACAAGTGTGCGTGTATGAACACACGCCTCAAAACGTTTTCCAGCCAAACGCGACGTCATGATTTGTTTACGATAATAAATTTAGTGTTTTTTTTCTGGCTGGTGCAAGTTTTTATTAGCGCTATTTGCACTGTAAATATATATTTAAAAGGTACCTTAAATAACTCAAAAGCGGCTTTTGATTTCAAATAAAATCCATTTCCATTTGATTCCAAGTCACAAAAAAGGAAATCGATAATTAAAGTCTATCTTTATTTAAAATCATATTAAATTCGCTTTGAAATATTAGTTTATTTGATTTAACGCCCGGTGCCAAATCGGAAACGATTTGAGTGCCAGAAGGAGGGCGGGGGAAGGCGGAAGGGCGTATACGCATCGAAACGATTTGCAATCCCACGGAAACCCTCTTCATAAATTGGGAAAGTCTCAATTCGTCAGACGAAAGTCTAATTAATTTTTCGAATTTGAGGGTTCTGCACATCGCTGCGTTCAGTCACTTCGCTGCTCAGAACACGGAGCTGAGTAAAAAAATTCGCGACAAGACGCAATACCGGATTCGTCGAATTCGAACGAATTTAAAATTGTCGATTAAAGCAGACACGCGTGTCAGAACGTGAGTAGTTGGATGAATATAAAAAATCAAACGCGTTTTGCGGCATCAGCGAGGTTGTGAGAAAACTCTGAAAGAAGCAGAGTATAGCACAGGTTAAGATTAGTACGAGACCGGGGGCGGAGCGACCGCCGCTGGCGCCTCAAATGAGCAGATCTGCCGGGTCAGGAGCCAAATCATCAGCGGCTGCAGCGCGGTGATGAAGAGGAGCGCCCACAGGCGTCTCCGGTAGCCGGTCCGGTCAGCAGACATCACCTCCGGCAGCACGTACACCTTCAGCGACCTCAACTGCAACATCCCAATTCCAGAAACAATTCCAACTTTTAAAATGATTAGAAAAAAGGGGGCGGGACGACTTACGAAGAACCAGACAATGGCTACAGAGGTATAGATGAGCGCTACCCTGTATCCCCATCGACTGAGGAACATACTCATCACCCCGCAAACCACCATCCTGTACAATCCGAACAAAAAAACAACAGAAGGCTTAAATTCACGTTCAGGTAATGTAAGTCAGGGATGGATCGTGCGTTACACTCAAGGCCACAATTTTGGGTGGTCTGAGTTCGAGCCATCAGGGTGGTCTGAGTTCGAGCCATCAGGGTGGTCTGAGTTCGAGCCATCAGGGTGGTCTGAGTTCGAGCCATCAAGGTGGTCTGAGTTCGAGCCATCAGGGTGGTCTGAGTTCGAACCATCAGGGTGATCTGAGTTCGAACCATCAGGGTGGTCTGAGTTCGAGCCCGCCACCCAAAATTGTGGCCACGTGTGTTACCCGACGTATTTGTATCCGGTGAAGGCGAGGAGGTGGAGAAACCGCAGGTTGGAGGAGATGTTTGTGATGTAGAATGTGAGGAGGACCAGGAGAATCTCCACAATCAGCCAGGCGAGGATTTGGCTGGCTTGCCCGCCCAAATCCTCCGGCGTAAACCTGCAAAAAAACGATTGTACGAACACAAACAAGCAAGATAACGAGGCTCTGTAATGCCGCGCTTAATAAATTTGACCTGGAAAGACTTTTTAAAAGGATAAAACATCAAAATACTTCACACTATTTTTAATATTCCAATATTATAGAATGAATTGAATTGAATTGCATCGTGTCCGATGCGTGCAACTGAAACCATCTCAGGAGAACGGAAAAAAATCGTCTTCGATCATTCAATTGCTCAAAATCAAATATATGCTGCACTGCCGAGAAGAGATTTTAAGCTTTTTACCGATTTTGTGTTCCCAGAAGCACGCCGGTCGTGAGGATGTACGTAACAAAGGCCATCGCAGGCACGTAGAGATCCGGTGCGTTGGGTTCTTCCCGTGGCGCCACGCACTGGCTGGGCGGAAATTTAATGGACCAGTCCTACGGGAAGGATAGGAGACATCACCACTAATGCATTCTTTCAAAAGACAAACAGACAGACAGATAGACAGACAGACAAACGAACAAACACAGACATAGACAGACAGACAGGCAGGCAGGCAGACAGACAGACAAACAGACAGGCAGGCAGACAGGCAGACAGGCAGGCAGACAGGCAGGCAGACAGGCAGGCAGGCAGGCAGGCAGACAGACAGGCAGACAGGCAGACAGATTTCGATTCCACACGGGTTCACGTACACGAATGACGAAGGGGAGGAAGAGCACAAGGAGCTTTCGCGCGACGTATTTGGTGTCCACCGCAAAGTAAAATTTTAGTGTCGATATTGAAATCCACTTTTCCAACTGTGGTGAAAAGAAACAGAAGCGAGTTGGAAAAAGTCCGCAACAAAAACAATTCATAAAATGACATTCCCGTGACATACATTCTGATTAACGATATCCTTCCCCTGACCGGCCAGCGACTGCCCGTATTGCATGGCCACATTGGCCAAAGGATCCGCAAAGTAGGCCGGCATCGGCTGGCCCTGCCCCGGATATCCCGGTGGTGGAGCTCCGTAATTCCCCATTGGATTGTAATAATTTTCTAAAATTCAAATTTTTTTTCTAAAACTTTCAATAAAAAGGAAAGGACTGCTGAATAGTTCAACTGGATTCCTGGCCATTTAAAATACTAACAGACTCCTTAGATAGATCACCAGGACGGGACGACCTAACTGAATCCGAGCTACGCAAGAGATTGGTGGATTGACTGATTTAATTGATCAATCAAGAACATTTTATTGCCTTTAGCCTTTCGCTCCACTTCCACGCGCTCTTATTCCGAGTCTTCATATAGTCATATCGCTGTTTTCAAAATTCATCCACGGAGAGTAGAGTACTACCGAAACCATATGAGGTAAAATGACCAACTTATATTACTACCAATCAATCAAAACAATCAATCAAGCACAACAAACGATGAAAAACAGATAGTCCAATCAATAGTCCGATCAACCAGGCGAAACTATTAAAGAGTGACTTGATTGATCAGTTTTTTCAATTTGCGCTCATACAACATGAAAGCCATCAAACAGCGGAAACCCCATGCTGTGGTATTGTCACGAAACACGCCTCATCAATCGTATTTATGAACCAGGATGATCAGTCAGAATCACAAAATAAACAAGAAAATCAGTCAATAGTTCAATCAACCAACACAAAGCATGGCAAAGTAATTCAACGATCAAATCAGCGTTCACCCCGTTGCGTTTTCAACCCATCTCCTCCCGATCTCATTATTCCGTCACGTCATATCTCTAAAATCACAACCTCAAATTCACTCACGGTATTGATTTTGCGGAGCGCCATAACCAGCCAAGACAATCAGTCAGCACAAAATAAACAAGAAAATCGATCAATCAACCAACACAAAGCATGGCAAAATAAACAAGAAAATCAATCAATCAACCAACACAAAGGATGGCAAAATAAACAAGAAAATCAATCAATAGTTCAATCAACCAACACAAGGCATGGCAAAGTCATCCAACGATCAGATCAGCGTTCACCCCGTTGCGTTTGCACTCCATCTCCTCTCGATCTTATTTTTCCGTCACGTCATATCCTTAAAATCACAACTTCAATTCACTCACGGTATTGATTTTGCGGAGCGCCATAACCGGCCGGCGGTTGGCCGTACGGCATCGCCGCGGGATTCGGATGGATGGGCTGGCCGTAGGCCTGCGGCGGTGGCCCTCCCGTCAGCGGGAAGGACGCGCCACTGTAGGGCTGCTCCGCTGGAACACTCGGGCGATGATGGCGTTTAGTTTTGGCCGGTTTCTGAGAGGCGTTCCGGGCAGCCGCTGACGTGGCCATGCCTGGATCAATGGCTGAAACGAACAAAAAAGTGATCCATCAATTGCAGCGCCCCGACACTTTTTCGATTGTAAAATACATGCGCCATCAGGGCAAAAGCGGGGGAAACAATACGGCAAAGATTGGATGAGGAAAATGGGGGAAGATTGAGGGAAGTCCTGGAGAAATTACAGAAATTACTCACGTTCCCAACCGTTTGACGGTGCATCCATGTTTCCGCGGGTGACTGTCTCCGCCGATTCACTTCAAGATGACTTGATAAGGTAATGGGGTTTTATAAATACGTGAATCGGATTAAATTTACCCAGAAAAAAGGGGAATTTGAACCTTTTTCGCGAAAAACATCTGGAAAAGTCAGTGAAATGGTGTTGACGCAAGCGGCTAACCACAATCTGGTCGCGTTTTGGCGAGCCGTAGAGTATCAACCAACAACTTGCTGGTTGTATGGTGGTTAAATTTAATAAGTGCGCAAGTGACAATTTTTTCTTTTTCTAGTCTAGACGAAATTGAGCGTAAATAATTAGGGATCTTTAAAAATGTATTTTAAATTTTTTTTTAAATTCTCTGCAAGGGGGCAGGTTAAAACGCGACTTCAATATTTTTGTCCCAAGTGGAGGGCCAACGTGGATAGCAAAGCAAACTGAATTGTCGAGCGGCATAGCGCAAACTAACAGCTGTGACTGTTTTGGTTTTCAAAAATCAAATATTCAAGGTCTGCGTCTTTCGCTGTGTATCCGTTCAGTTAAAGCTTTCCCGGGGTATCGGCTGATAATTTTCATTATTTCTTGCCGCTGGGTCCACGCACTTGTTTATCCTGCTGCATTTTGCCGCTTAGAAAATGGCCTGCAAGAGAAAAGCCTCAAATTTGGTCAAGCCAATCAGCCAATCAAGCGGAAATCAGCCTTTCGCAGGTGTGCATGAGATGCCCACGTTGACGTTGTCCGATTTGCCCTACGAAATACTTGTGCAAATCAGCCGGAAAGTGCCCAGCTGTGATATTATTAAGGGGCTTTCCGGTAGGAACCGAAGGCTGCATGAGATTTTCCGGGACGAACAGTATTGGAAGGAGAGGATCCGGAGAACTTGGCCTCAACTTTACGAGCATGGACTACGCGGTCAGTCTTTTAAATATTTTAGGCAAAACATATAGATCATGGAAGACTACAGTAGTGAATAACACTCTCCGAACAACCATAGTGTTTAAAAACTTGTTTGACGAATCAAAACTGGCCATTGAATGAATGAATCAATCAATCGATGGATCAATTTATAATTGAATGAATGAATGAATGAATCAATCAATCGATGTATCAATTTATAATTGAATAAATAAATGAATCAATCAATCAATCGATGTATCAATTTATAATTGTACGAATGAATGAATGAATCAATTTGAATTGAAGGTCCATTTGTTCTATTTTAATAAAATGCATATTTGTATTATTACGGCAATTCATTAATGGGACATAATTTAATCTAGTTCATCACATTGTTTATGTATTTTAGGAACCGCTTTTGCGGAAGATGAACAATTATTAACGGAATAGTATTTAAAGGTTTGGAGTTGTTGCCGACTTATCCTGACGGTTACTGGATGAAGCGGGCGTACCATTCCGACCGATTACAGCGTATTTTCAGTGAGGGACTGAAGTGGCAGGACCTGTGGCAGGCGTCGGAGGACCGGAAACTAATTGCGCAATTTTGTGACGACGGAAATGCGGACAGCGCGGATGACGGTGAAGACTTCGGCGGGATGTACGATGAAACCGCGGGGATGTGTAATCTGTCCTGCCTTACCTTCTGCGACCAAGGTAGGACCCCTTCTTTCTAAACAACAGAAGATGTTTTTCGAGCAGAGAACGCACATACTGGTGCCGTGCTACTACTACGATTTAATTTTTCTTCAGGGAAGACTCTTGTCATGGCAGACAGTCAGAATGGATGGCTGCTGTATTGGAATTTACAGTCGAATAAACCAATCAAGCCGCATGCGTCATCGGTTAAGGGAGTACACTCGGTTCGTGCTGGGGATAACGTGCAGGATACATACACACGTGCAGACAGACAGACAGACAGACAAACAAACAGACAGACAGACAAACAGAAAGACAGACAGACAGACAGACAAACAAAACAAACGGGTAGACAAACAGATAGGCAAACGAATGAAAAGACAGACAGACTGACAGACAGACAGACAGACAAACAGACAGCCATGCAAGCTGTCAATGATGCATTTTCTTGAGAGATGAAGTTTCCCAACAGTCTTGTGAAGATTATGTTGGTTTCAGAATGTGATCAACTCAATACGGAGTCAGGGTAATCTGATTAGTACTGGCTCGTCTGACTCAACTTTGGCCATCGTCGATCTGAAGAATCCTTGTCGACCTACTCGCAAGCTTAAGTAAGCTGCTTGAACTTCACATTTTTCTAGAGAAATTTGGCGTTTTGTTTTTCGGATCTGGTGAAGAAGTTTTGTATTCATTTGTAGAACGGGTCAGGTACTCAGTCATGCTTGGCAGCAGGACCTCATTGCTGTAGGAACAGACGATGGCATGGTGAGCACTGAACAGTTTGCCTGCCTGCCTGTTTGTCTGTCTGTCTGACACCGCGAACCTGCTTTATGCTGTTCTTTTGGGAATAATTGAGTTCCGAATTCCACTTTCAGCTTTCTCTTCATGATGTTCGTGCGCCGAACAGCTTAATTGCCGAGATGTCGACCGGGTTCGACGACTTCCTCATGCTCGACGGGAACGACGTGCAGATGAACTGTAGCTTCGTCTACTCGGCCGGTTGGATTGACGATCGTCGAACAGTTCGGCAGTACGACCTGCGTACCTTACAGCTGACAGCGGAAGCGACGGTTTGTTTCTTCCATCAATGTTCATGTCGACCTGAACCATTTCTTCTGATCAGAAGATGTAAATGATTTGTCTTTCCGTTGTTTCTCAATTCAAGGTCCCAGACATTATGAAGCCCCAACCGAGTGGTCACTGGGGCGCCAAAACGAGGTTCAAAGCTGTCACAAGTCTTCACGAGGCCCAATACTGGATTGGAGCAGAAAGTGGCAAAGTACAGAAAGGGCCACAATTTTGAGTGGCAGATTAAGCCAAAAAGGGTGGTTCGAGTTCGACCCTAGTTAATTCACTGCGTCCACGCGCTCTTGACCAGCTGACCATGCACCCTCTACTCAATTGATCGATTGAGAGAACTTGTTTATTTTGACGGTTTTTAGTTCTGATTGATCGATTGAATTTTCGGGACGGCAGTCAGGCTTAATTTTTCCGCTAGGCCGGGCATTAAATCAAATATTCAGGAGAACGCAAAGACAAGCTCTAACCAAGAGTAACTCAAACTCAGACCACTTTGATGGCTCAAAGTCTGCCACCCAAAATTGTGCCTATGTGTGTGTGTGGATTGCGGGACGGTCGATAAGCTCGAGGTTAATGATGGATTATTTCACTACTTAGTTTTTTTACTCAATCAGAAACTAATGACTAGGGATTTTGAGTCCACGTCTTTTTTAGTGTTAGTTGGATGTTAAGGCTTTACACTCCACGAGTGTGCGTAGTACCTAGCCAACTAGCCATTAACCCGTTAACGTTTAATAGCCTACAAATGTCGACAGAGCGACCTTTGATTTTTCGTTCGCAGAGCGTTCGATCGATTTTGGCAAACTCAATTGTTTTTGAGATTTCAGCTGTTGTTCCAAAACTAAAAATCCTTAGTTTCACGTTTGTTGAATGACCAATTTCCGACAAAAATGATCAAAGTCAGCTAGTTTTGCCTATTTTGGGTCGCTGAGGTCGCCGACTGCCAACAAAATGCTTAACATAATAAAAGTACGAATTCTTTTTTGTTTATCAGACTGATCATAGCTTGCCAACTTAAAAACAAGTTTGTTTGCATCGGATAAATGGTCAGGTGTTGACCAATGGTCAAAACAAGTCACCAAATTTTTGCTGAAAAACGACCAAAATTGATTCCTATCAAAATCTGATGATTGATTAATTGATTGAATGAATGCTCAAAAAAGGTGCCAATCCCCACTTGTCACTTTTCAGTGAAAAATGTATTCCTATCTCTACGGTGGACAGTGGTCAAGCTAAAAAACGAAATTTTTACCAAATCATCCAAAAAATTTGAAATTTATTTTCTTTCTTAATTGAGTGAAACTATTTCAGGAAATTTCGTATTCAAATCAAGTCGGATCTGGTAGTGGAAGTTGACGGGTTAAACTGAATATTTTAGATTGAAAGTGTATTTGAGGTTGATAGTGGAGGGGAAAGATAGGAAAGGAAGTCGAGGAAGTGATATAGACTACAGTAAAACATTCTTTAGTCTAGAATTATCAAAAGTCTGGATAGAATGTACTAGCTTCTGCCAAGATGTCGGGACTCTGTACGTTGCAATAGCTGAGTATGTACATTACATTCTAAAGGAGTAGATAGTAATCTATTAACTAGGTGGAAATACAGTAAGGGTATTCAAAGTTCGCTTATTTGCAGCGTTTATTTCGCTATTTCAAACTCGCTAATCTCCCTGTTTTGAAGATGAGCGAGAAAAGCAGCCAAGGAGCTCCTTTTCTCGGTTATCTGCTCGCTAATTGTGTACATCTGTCTTGTGAGTCGTTCATGTGAGTTGAGATTGACGAAGGAGATGCAGCCTCACGTAAACCAGGGGGCGTGTCCTCGTATCACCCTTGTAAGGGTGTGCAAAACCAGGGAGATTAGCAAGTTTGAAATAGCGAAATAAACGCTGTAAATAAGTGGTGATGTGCAAGCCGATGATGTGTACTTCTTGGATACGGTCCAACATGAAATTATCTGACGACCAGTTAGGTTTTTCCGTATTTTTTCCCTTTAAATCCTTACTTTTAGTTAGTTTTTTTCAGACACTTTAACCTAAAACTAGAAAATGATGATTGAAAAATGTGTTTAGTTTTAGTTTAGTTTTGCCATCCCTACTCGAGGTACTGATTTTTTCTCAATGACTGTTTTTCAGATTTTCGAGTTTGATGCCAAGTCATTGGCACTGGTGAAGGACCATTCATCCGAGCTGGGTCATACCACGCACATTTCGGGAATTCACGCGACGGACGGTCACCTAGTGTCGCTGTCACGGTCCGCTCGAGCTGGGCAGCAGCCGCTGCACCACCGTGCGGCAGTACACACATTGCGGGATAAGGCGTCGCTGGTTTGGGAGCAGAAGGTTCCCATCGAGTACGGTTGTAAGTGAACCTCATGAACTGTCGGAAAACTGTTCCCGTGTCAGTTTTTCATTATTTGGTTTGTTCGTTTACTCATTTTTAGTGCTGCCTATTATGGCTTTCGCCGACGAACAGAGCGCCATTGCGGTCGCTCAAAGCGATTCTGTGTTCTTGTGGCGGTGTGGCTGACAGATTCGAAATCACATGGGTGCCTGTGGGCGTACCACATAAAGAAGTTTTTCAATTCAGTACCCGGTATACAGTGAAAGTCCTCAGATTCGAACGGTTACGTAATTTTATTTGTATTGAACCGTTTGCTCGGAACCCGCATTCTTCCGAACAGGGGGTTGCTCAAACTGTAGCTCATGTTACAGGGAACGCCATCATACAACGGAAAAACACCACGTGTCATCAAAATAGTAGATCGGTTCACGCATCAATTTAATATGTGAGCTTACGGCTAGTTGTGGGCGAATTTCGGGATACAGCCGTTTTCTTTTCGAAAGGGGTCTCTTAAGTACTTTCTTATGCGGCAAATTATGGAGAGAAACCGATAAGCCTTTTTTTAGAGCCTAATCGGTGCGGCAAAGCAAATTTGAATGACGGCAGTCCTCCGATTTTGTTCCTGCATCTCTATGTCATACGACCGCAAACCGGCAGTTTCCCATCTTAGAGTACTTTTTACCGGCTAGGAAAACCGGCTGCTTTCGGTACAGTGTACGAGTAAAAACCTGCTAGGGAAGTTACTAGCAAAGCGAACAAGCAAAGGCTTTTCCGGCGCAGAGAACAATGGTTGACCGCAATATTGCCAGCGTGTTTCTGGTCCCGTTACTACGTCGCTTTTCTGCTCCTGTAATTTTTTTCGCCGCTTTTCCGCTGAACTAAGTCAAGTGACCGGAAACATGTTTGACTGCTATTGGCTCAAATTTATTGATACTAGAGCCCTGCGCGGTTAGAAAAAATTGAACCGCAACCCGCACCGCGACCTATTTCTAAACCGCAGCCCGCACCGCACCGCGGGCAACCCTTAAAACCGCACCGCCGCAGCCCGCGGGCTGGCACCTTCAAACCGCAAACCGCACCGCCGCAGCCCGCGGGCTGGCACCTTCAAATCGCAAACCGCACCGCCGCAGCCCGCGGGCTGGCACCTTCAAACCGCAAACCGCACCGCCAGTTTAAAATTTTCTAAAATTTATCACGATTGCTATACAAAAACAGAATGTCATCCGCCTTGTCAGACTTCAGACTCGAGCGTTCGTCATCAATGAGAAAGCCGGCTTTGCTAAACAGCCGTTCACTTGGAACACTGCCAGCAGGAGTTGCAAGATATTTTTTCGCCAATTTAGACAGCCCGGGAAACTTTGTTTCGTTTGCCTTCCAAAACTCAGCTGCATCTCCGATCTGGCTCTGGCATTCAAGTTGATGATATCGGGTCACTTCATCGGTGTCCGTGACAACGTCCAGCCGGTCTTCATATTCCGATATGTCAAACATGAGAGAGGATCGCTTTGCTGGAAGCCCAGGGACTCGATCTGCAACACTAGAAGGCTCTGTGATGGCAGGCAATTTTCTGCGAACTAAGCTGAGGATCTCTGCAGTTTCATTTGGCTCGAACATTCGCAACTTGCGGAACGGTGGATGCAGAAAGCAGGCAATCTTGTGCTCGGGCTGCAGAGAGCATTTACTGGTGAAATTTTTCAAAAGGATCTCAACAAGAGTGAGCATTGCTGGATGGTCGCTGTAAAACTCCTGCAGAAATATTCTTAATGGAAAATGTGCATTGGTAAAGTGTTACAGTACCAAAAACGAAGCACAGAAATATTTTGGTTCGAAATCGGAACATCAGGCGGTTTGAAATGCTGTTCCATTTTAAAGTCTTTACACCGCATAAAGGCGCTTTTCAATACGTAAACAAATCAGATGGCTCTATTGCGCCTGCCTTTGTGCGACAGTGGAGAATTGATTGAGTGCAATGTCTATTTATGGTATCAGAAAAACGGCAAGTGCGGTTTGCGGCGGATTTGAAAAGTTAAACCGCAACCGCGAAGATGGAAACCGCGGCCCGCACCGCAGCCCGCGAACAAGCCCAAACCGCACCGCCGCTTTTATCCGGTGCGTGCGGGCTGCGGTGCGGTTTGCAGGGCTCTAATTGATACCTTTTCTTTTCACAACATCAATAGTCCACCATGGCATTACAAATTACAGAATATAGTATCACACCAGCGTAATAGGAGTCACTATCGAAGTATAACTCAGGTCTAGTCCAGATTTGTACTGGTTTGTTATCTATGGTAGGTGACGTTGGACTTTGTCTTCACGCCATTTGCTCGGTGTTTGCAGAAGTCGGAATATTTGTTGGTGGTGTCTGACTGGCTGGATGGTACGCCGCCAATCTCCTTTACAAGCAACATGACAACACCTGAAAAGAACGAGCAACAAATGAGTACGGGTCTTTATCAAACAGGATGAAATACGAAGACTCGCGACGTTGTTAAGCAAATAATGTTTGTTTTTTTCGAGATATTTTGCATGATTGAAAATATTATCGCTTTACATTATGACAGAAAAGCGCCCAAATAAATCTGTTTCTATTTTTTCACCAACCATCATGGGGCGTATGAAAAAACATGTACCAGCTCTCGCTCAACCTGCTGTTAGTGATATTAGACAGATCATAGATCTGCATCATAAAAACTCAGTTCTGGGACTTCATGATTTACTCTCTGAAAATATCTAGCCTGCCGAAGAAGAGGATACTGCCAGCAGTGCGGGTGAAAAGGATGATTTAGGGTTTTTTTGAGCCAAGGAGGAGGACGTCGCCGCTGTGGAAATTGCTGGAAAGGACGAAGCTGGACAAATTACTGCCGAAAAGCCCGAAGAAGATGAGGAGCAAGATCTTGAAAATCCGGACGACCTCCGCAACTTTGCCGTGTTCGGTGTTCCGCTCAAACAGGATAAAAACCTACACCAACAAATGGTAACAACAATCTGCTCTAAGTTTCTCCAATAACCGTTTAATCTCGGTTTAGGTTGTTCCGAACAAAAAGGCATCAGCAAGGCAAAGAAAAAGTACAATCGGGCTGGGAAAAACGTCATGGCCAAGTATTTGCGCCTTTTCTTTCATCGGTAAGGTAAAATCTCGAGTAAAGAAAAGTTGTATAACGAGCACTGTAACAGATAAAGTAGCCGGTAATGTAGCAGATAATGTAGCCAGCAGTGTAACGGGCTATGTAACGGGCATTGCAATGGGCATTGCAGCCGGACGTGTAAGCGAACTTGTAATGGGTGACGTAACGCTTAAATTATCAACTGTCTTTATTTCAAGACCATTGAACGGGAGGGCTTTCACCAGTCACTGGACGTCAACGAAACCCCGGGGAATGGGATTTGTCGGCCTTTTTCACATTGATAAAGCTACTAGTAACGACGCTACCACAAGGAGCCTCGCTTTTGTTGTATTGAATTGCGAAACGATAGCGCTGCGGCAGCCTTTGAGCAAGCCACCGGTCTCATGGTTGATTGCAGTCAATATTGAACGGCGCGCGCTCTCGACCAAATGAGAATGTTTTTTTGGTCGGCCATGTGAAGAGTTTTTGCCTATTGGTTGGACACATAATAGTATTTGGGAAATATCACTAGGCACAAAATGTGTTTCTGGTCGAACAATTTGTATGATAATAAAATATATAGTATGTGTCATTTAATATTTCAAAACGTCTACCACCACTGAGCTAAGTGGCAGAGTGTGTTTACATTTATCGACCATCTATCTCGTAATTAAACTTGATTTAGAACGAACGTCAAAACTCAAACTCAAACTTTTTCTATCTTTTTCGTTTTTTTTTCTGGTATTTGGTGATTGTTTCGAACTCTGGCGTTCCCGCGTTGTCTGTCTGTCTGTCTGTCTGTCTGTCTGCTTGCCTGCCTGTTTGTTTGTCTGTTTGTCTTATCCCACATTTAATCTTGGTGCAGCGAAAATCTGGCAGATTATTTACATGGCCATGCAGTCATGAACTGCCGGTTCTTGAAATTTGGAATATCGAGCAGCACAGGTGGGGAATATGGGACTGGGAGTCTGGCAATTTTTCGTGCGAAAGAGTAATCCGGAACCTAAAACAAAAGACAATTCTTAGTACTCAAATTTTGACTTCTAAATTGCGCAAGCTGGTTTTTCGAAACTTTCGAAAATAGGTATATTTTAATCGAGCTTGGTACTAGTACTGTACAATACGAACCTGTTTTGGATGAAGTTTCAAGCTAAGAAGGTCTTACACGTATTCCGATTTTGTCAACTCATCTCAAAACATGTAAGTATATTTGCAGTAGCAAAAACCGCTAATTGCATGCTGACATTGACAAGATATAAGATGTATGCAACAATGAGTACACTTAGAGCATCCCATACCAAAGGATACGATGCCGCACAAAGCTATCGTCAGAACGTAACTGAACCCTTTGTCTTTCTCGCATAGCCAACGGTTTTTGGCGTCGGGAATGAAATGGTACAGTGGCTTGCTGGCCATGGAAGTCCTGTGCCCCGTTGTAACAGCAACCGTTCGAGGAAGGAGTGGACTTGGCCGCCTCCACTGCGCGGTTCACTGCTGTCTGCCATGAGAACTCAAGGAGCTTCTCGTAAAGATCATCAACGCAATAAGTTATGACTGACCGAAGGTGCTCGTGTTTCAAAGATCTAAAAAATTTGGATGAATATAATGATAAGATGACGACACAACGGCAAAAAAAGATGGGACAAATTGGACGAACGGACGGGCGGAGAAGCGGACGACCACGTTTAAGGAAAGATAGCTGGACATATGAGTGCACGGTGGGACGAATTGGCGAAGGCCTATAGAGATGGTTGATGTAGCCGTTTAAGAAACGGATGGTTTCATCACACGCACACTACAGGATAAAAAGGGCGACGACTTGGCATACGAACGGCTAGATAAGTTCACGCCCGACCGAGCATAAGAACAGACAAAGACACTGCTATGGACGGACAACTGGGTATAGTGACGAACGGCTGTGCATGTGAACATACAAACAGATGACATTACATAGAGACGAACGGCTGAACATACAGACGGATGGACGGATGGCGGGGTCTCTAAACGAAAAAATGAATGAACGCTTTGGAGATGGGTAAGCGGACGGCCCGAGAATACAAAATACATGTACTGACGGATATTTGGACATTGAGACGGATGGCTAAACATACGGACGGTCGGACGGACAGACAGCAGCAGCATACTAGGTGTTATAGCTGACTTTGGTGACATTTGGCGACATATAAAGGTCATCGGAGTTGTGATTTGTGTGTATACTACAAACGTAAATGGGGATTTAATAAGATCCTAATTAAACTAATTACAAACTTGACCTTTGGTGACCTTTAAAGGTCAATGGACAGGAATTTTTTTGGTGATTTTGGGCTTGTCATTGGCCAGGGTGGATACATAAATATATATATGGAATTCCTAAGGATTTCCTGGGAAGAGATTCCGGTAAACCATTTTGTAAAAGTCAAACTGAAAAATTTTATATATATATATGCAATGAAACATGTTTTGGTAGAGGCTAAGACTGCTCATCGACAAGCGAAGAACATCATCTTCTACTTGTACGGTCGTGGTGACAGAACTTTTTAGTTGTCAGATATGAGTCAGACTTTCTTGTCGAGTTGTGATGTTTCGGGTGTGAGCAAACAATAAATGAAAATGCCAAAATCATTGTCATGGCTTTATACAAGGATTTTTTGGATTTTTTGATTTTTTTGAAGTAGCAAAGTCGCTTGGAATCTGTGGTCTTTCATACCTCGTGAAGCGTTGTCCATATCTCGGCGACACTTCCGCTCCCTTTTAAGTCAAAGCAATTGTTTACGATTCTGTTTACTGTGGCAGAACTATTACTGAAGCAATCGATGAGTGTGCACGAAAAATCTACGACGAGTACATTAATAGCAACAACAATGACGACTTTTACGGAAGAGGAAGAAGTTCTAACTCTGATGAAGGCAGTGTTGGAGACGGAAAGGAAGAAGAAAGTTCCTGAAGAAGTCCAGCAATCTTTCAACTTGAGCCTCACCATGGATCGCCCATTCAGCGTGACGTTGTCATGGCTTCCAAATGGGACCGTCAACGGAGTTAAGTTTGACATGGACCCGCGGCCGGTGACATGGAGCAAGGATCTTGTCGATTGCTTTCGTCGCATCAAGTTCAACGAAAAAATCTGGCTGCGTTTAGAAGGCTTAAAGCCGGATGAACCGGATATGTTTTTCGGGACCGAGCAGGGATTCGTCATTAAAATTTAGAAGGAGGAATTCGAGCCGCTTCGTTGTAAATTGTGGCCCGTCACTCTCTCTTGCTGGTCCCGTGACTCAGACCAGGCGATCATCTTGTGGATTCATCAGCTGTACAAGTTTCAACACATTCTCAAGTTTAACCAACACGAAACTTTTAGAGTCACAGCTTTAGGTTTTTTAGTCACAGCGTTTTTCGGTTTATCGAATTCGTTCTGTATCGTTTCTTATATATATGTATATTTTTTGTTTTATTCAGTTGTGAAAATGCTGCGACCTTATAACGGTGATTATTTTTGGGTTGTTCATAGTCGTTTTGACCAGTCAATAAAGTACATTTACTACAAAGAAGCTTCTGGTTTTGTTGTCCGCGGCGACGTACACGGTTGTGTGCACTTTGGTCGATCACAAAGTGAAGCAATAGCCCAACACAGGTGTGATTAAAAGATTTACACCCACCACTACCGCTACAATCAGCTTGGTTACTCGTCCGAGTCCGAGTCGGTTGAGTCGGAAAAGGAAGAAGATGGACGACCTTCTGAATGACATCCTGGAGACGGAACTTATTCAAAAATTTTCCAGTCCTTGAACGGAAAGCCAGTCCCTAATCTGGAAACACCATTCTAGAATATGGGGAACCTTGAAGTCAGCATGTTCTTTGTCGGTGACAAATTGCAGATTGGACAACGCGCTTCACAAAAAACGAAATCCTTCCGGGTCAGCGTCCAGGAATTTTTCCAGCTTCTGGCCTACATCCTATCTGACTACTGCGAACACTATAAGCCCTACTATACAGACGAGAAGGAGAAGATAGTTCCCGGTATTTGTTGAAACCGGAGAACAATCCTGAGGTCTTCATGGTCAAAAACACGCTGCAAATTTACTGGATCAACGAAAAAGCGGAAAATTCGTCATAAAACCAGCAAGAGAGCCGATGACGTTTTGAACATTCCCCCGGCATGTGTGAACCAATTGACAGAAGAAGGAGTCAAGCCAGTCCTGATGCCACTGGCCAGCGTGGTGGATCTGGGTTCAGAGAATGTTTTTATAGTTAGTGACCACCTCTTGAGTAGTGACATAAACAACCGTGAAGCCGGTATTGTGGTTCTGGAAATTTTGTTAGCTTTGCCCAACTATGCCTGGAGTGAAGTTATTGCGAATATCAGGTAGTGTTTTTGACCATGTTAATGACATCTTAGAGCGTCATGTTATCTCGTGGCTGAATAATAAAAGCCAATTTAGTAACGTGTTTTGCAATTAAAAATCCAATTAACCCCATGAAAAGAAAAAGGTACAAAAACGGGATGCACACTTTTGCGATACATGGGTGTTTTCACCCAGGTTAGTTCAAACACGCTCCTCGCTCCTGAGAAGCGGTTGCATGTTGGCCTTCTTGGAAAAACAGTCGATTGGAAACATTTGGTACTGCATACCTTTGTTTTCGTTCTTGCATCTGCGAATGTCGGCAAGATCAATCTGAAACTGCTGTGTCATATTGTTCACGACAACACGGTCTCAAGGGAATCTTTTTCGGTTTTCCTTGTTGATGCTGTAAGGGTCGAGCTGTTCCAAAGCTGTTGAGCTTGTTTCTTGTTCGCGACGTTTCCCTTTACGCTTTCGATGAATCGATCGAAACCACCGAAGCTGCCGGAGTTCCGGGCGTCGAAATACTTGTTCAATAGATTCATTGCAGCAATTGCTGATTGCGTTAAATTTAAAAATATGACAAAATCGAAGAACTGATGGCCATCATTCAGCCATTCTTTATTGAAGAGAAATCCACCTAAATGCACCCTTTTGTTTTTTATGAGAGGCAAATACTTGATGACTAGGCTTGAGAAACTATATTCTCTTTTTATTTTTTGGGAAACCAAAAAGATCAGTGACGCGCTTCCTGTTTGCGCGCTCAATTTTCATTCCAGCCGATTCTGGTACACTGTTCATTTCCACGTCTGGTACACGTTCGAACTCTCAGGTTGTTTTTCGCTTTCCTGTCAGCTTCTTGGGAAGCTTGAGAATTGCTTTCATTTTCTTGATAACGTGTTCATCTTCCTCTGTTTCACGTTTCGCAATACGCTTTGCAATTATTGGTGATTTGAATGGTTTCTTTTTCGACACACGTGCCAGGGGTTAACGGGTGGTGCGAGACTTTGCTCAATTGGTACGTCATTCTCTTGACGCTGCGTGGGTGCCTCCGAATTCCAAGTTAAAAACCGGTCCAAGGAAGCTGATAGGAGATCGGCTTTTTCATAGTCTTTCGAATTATCCCGTTGAAAAATATTGTTCACTAGACAGCTCAAAGCCTTGACATCTTTCGAGTCCGGTGGTTGTCGTTTCTGGTATCGATCAGCCACGTTACGTGGCAATAAACGAAATTCATCCATTGAGTACAGCTCCTAGTACGCTTGCAATAACAAGCAAGATTGCACTAAGTAATCCACCACGCTGAAGAATTTCCTTCTTTTTCTTGTTTGGATACCGCTTTAACGCAATTAGTTTGAGAGATTTTCGCCAGCGACGACACACCTTCTCCTGAGCAGGAGTAAGTGGGACAGTGTTTATACCAATGTTGACAGCAACTTCCTCCAGTCCACGCATTTGATCCTTGGTTGCCAGGCAAAGCATTTGTCTCCGTTGCTTTTGTTTAAGATCCCTCAAGGTGAGGACGTACGGAGTAAACTGGCGGGTCCGCTCAGACATTTTGCAGGAATTACTGTTTTCTTGCTGACGTATAATTTAGGAATCTGGTTTGAAAAAACGTTCCTACGAACTCTTAAATAGTCTGGTGTATCAGGTTTCAAATCTACAATTAATAGGCAATATGGTCCAGCTGGAACCTTTTTGTAAGCATCAGTCAAATGTGGAAGCCCTGTCTGCCTTTATAATAGAGAAATTTGTTTAACATCTCGAACGTTTTAAACAATACAAGGTAGGATGCGTTAAGATGAACATCCCTCATTGCTGTGTATTGTTTGTAAAGGTTTTGCATAATCAGTATGACCGATACTCTACGGTGATGTTTGGCCTGTATAAAAAGCTTGGTGCTACGCTTATCGTCGGCAATATCTTGACAGAAGTCATCCAGTATCAGTTGTGTAAACTTGGCATCATCAGAAAAGTGTTCGTTTTCTAAGAATCCCGAGATCCCTTTTACAAACTCGATTTGGTACATCTTGCTGAAGCTCGGTTACATTTTTATGAAATTCACCGTAACAGCAAACAATGCGATCCGGATTTTCACTCTGAATTTTATTACTTTCACGTATAAGATTATAAACAAACTCAGATTTTCCACTCATAGTTGGTTTACAGATAATAGCCCCAAATGGAACACGAAACTTCATGAAAGATTCCACTTTACTTTGAAAGAAAAAACTTTATTATATCGACGGGGTTTTATTATATAGACCAGCAAAAAGACAGGATGGATTTCCAATCTATGCTGTAGTCTTATTGATGGTCTGCCGCTTTCCACAATTTCCTCTGCTTCCTTGACGCTCTTGATAAGAACACAGTAGGCACACCGGATTTTGTTGTAGTTGGGATACTGTCATGAAGTCATGAAGATGGAATTCTTGGTACGCAAAGAGCAGCTTGTCATAGAATTGTAGCGCATGGTGTGGTAGTCTTCAAGTTTTACTCATAAGATCCAAGATCTGTCGATATTTTAATTAATGCAAGAATGCGTGAAATAGAATGTGAATTAGAGACGGCGTAAAATTCGAATGATTCGAATTGCACTCCGTCTAATGTGGACCTTGACTCGAGTCTCAGACATTACTGCTTATAATCCTGCTGGAATTATTGTTGGAGAGGATTGATATTATCTTCCGTTCGAATTGGCTGAATATGATTTTGAACCACGCGAATTGTATGAACAACCTGCAAACGAGAGCTCGTCAGTCCTTTGTGCAGTCTTTTAGCGACAACGTCAAATTGTTTCTACGTGTGTGAGTGTGTGTTTTAGCTCATTGGCCTTCTGGCACACTACGCAGACGCGACCGGCTAAATTTCACATATATCGTACATAAAATTGTTCAAGGAACTGTTGAATAATGCGAATTTTTTTTTCCTGAATTAGCATGCAAACAACGCAGACTTTGATTGACTTCTTTCCAGTGTTCCTCTTGCCGCTCTTTAACTATGTCTGTTTGCACTGCTTGCAAGAGCCCTAACCAGTAACAGGGTAACAGGGTGCAAGAACCCTAACATGACACTGTTTCTTCCCTGCCTGTAGAAGTGTTTGTCTGGGAAATTCATCGAACCGCGACAGCGAATCGCGACACCACCGATGAGTGAATGTTAGGAGCCCCCACGCCAAATTAAATACACACACTATTGTGTTCATCCCATCCAGATGGATGATGCCTGAACCCCTTTCAGCTGCGGTCAACCTAACCTTCACCCACAAGACCAGTAGTTTATAGCAGACAAAATCTCTACAGCAGTTTATACGCTAATATTCCAGTCTCCAAATCACACACTTACTGCAACGAATACGTATGTTTGAGAAACACTGTCAGGAACTTATATGAACCAGACAATCTAAATTCCTGTTTAGTCTAATACACTGGATCTGTCAGTCTACTGGATCAAGTCGACACAAGCAGACGGAACAAACCTACAAAAGACATAATATATAATATAGATATATAATATAATATAATAAATATTATGATATAATATATAATAC
>LRSR01002146.1:0-20451 GCA_001579985.1 Hypsibius dujardini | reverse complement strand
GGCAGGCAGGCAGGCAGGCAGGCAGGCAGGCAGGCAGGCAGGCAGGCAGGCAGACAGACAGACAGACAGACGGACTGGCAACGTATCACAATGATAAAAGGCTTTTAAGCAAACTGCTAATCTGCATATCCCAGTGATCTCACCAGTCGTCAAGGGAAGAAGAATTCGGGATTTATTTTACTGTTTTTGATTTCCTTTGTAGAAGGAATTATCATTCAAGAAAGGAGACGTGATCTTTGTCAGCGGAATGGACGATGACGGGTTCTACGAAAGCGAACTAAACGGAAAGCGCGGCCTCGTACCGTCTAATTTCTTACTGGACCCGACAATGGAGTCCATGGGCTCTGTCTCCGATCTGCCTCCTCCGATGCTCACGCGAGTACCATCACTCCGAGAACCGTCAACTTCCCGAGGACCTGCCCCGTCAAATGCTAGGCAGCCGAATGCACCAACGCAACAGCAGCAGCAGTCTTCGCGATCATCACTGCAGGCAAACACGACAGCCCAAATGCACAGCTCTTCCGGAAACGCTATGCAACTTCCAGGCTCGAATCGGTAGCGGAGCGCCCAGAAGCAATGACGAAGTGCTATAACTTCCCTCAAATGAACATTCCCAACCCGGTCTCTATTATGATCAGTGCGCAAATAAATTGGTTCTTGAGAGATTTTTATAAAATGTCGCAGATGTCCGTTTTCTTAAGAGGATTTCCTTATTTGGCAACAGTTAGCCCGTTTTTTGCAAGTTTTGCTGTAAATCTCTATGTGATGTGACTGTTCGTTGTTGTTCCCTCCTCAATAAATCACACCGGAAGGAAAGAGAGACGTGAACGAATTGTCGGTCACGGTTACGAATTGTCGGTTACGGTTACGAATTATCGGTTACGGTTACGAATTGTCGGTTACGGTTACGAATTGTCGGTTACGGTTACGAATTGTCGGTTACGGTTACGAATTGTCGGTTACGGTCACGAATTGTCGGTTACGGTTACGAATTGTCGGTCACGGTTACGAATTGTCGGTTACGGTTACGAATTGTCGGTTACGGTTACGAATTGTCGGTTACGCTCTCGCTCGTACTTGGGAGTTCCTCTTTTGGCGACCATCTCTCACGTGCACTCGCACAGGCAAATCTAGAGAAATGGCGCAAATGGTTCTAAAAATAACCGCTCACTGGAAGAACTCTCCTTCGAGCCGAGTTTAAATGTCGCAGCACATTGTGCTTTGCAAACACTGTCCTCCATCAGGGCACTCAACGGGAACGACTTCAGCGTGTTGCAGTTGCGGACCGCCACCGACTGACACAGCGGCCCTTCTTTCGTGCAAGTGCAGGACGTGCAAGGAGAGACCCTTGAAGTGTGTCCGAGGGCAATGCTGACGCCCGACACATTGCACGTCCCACTTTCCCGCCATAAGGACAGATCAACGGCTGGTAGATTGCTGCAGCGAACGTAGGGATTGATGTATTGGTCGGCCAGGTCGAACACTGATCGCTGCACCAGGTCCATGGTGTCGCTATTGGCGCACACGACTTTGGCGAGGGTCATCTTCCGAATACTGCTGAGTTGGGCTAACGAAATAAACATAAAGATGATTACTTGCGACAATACTTTTTCACCGTCACCAAACGAGTAATCGAAAAATGCGAAAGACACAGCGAAAGACACAGAGAGAGACAGAGAAGGACGCGGAGAGATGAGAGCTTTACAAAATCGAGACTATGAGGTACAAGTAGTTCATTTAATATCCAAGCGTTCAAACGTTCAAAAAAAGCTGGTTAATTTCATTTGTTCTGATGCTCACGGAAAAAAAATGCTATTATCTGGAAGAAAAAAATGCGATTTCTCAAGACAATCCAATTCAAAGTTCAATTCCACGCAATCAGTCTCTGACGGAACCGCAAACGCGGATTGCCACTGGTCTCTAAAAACAGTTCTACTTGTCTACCCAGCCTTTTTCCAAGTTATTCCATTCCATCCATACTTCTTTGTAATTAGGCAATAAAAATGCAGGTCGACTGGAATTATTTAACGTTTAATATTTTATTGGGGGGGGGGGGGACTGGTATTATGGTTTTTTCTCTATTGGGCCATTCTGGCAGGAAAACATAATCACAGATAATTATAACCGCAGTCATCGCAGTACCTTCAGAGAAGCGCAGCAACGGATCGCCGGTTTCATACCAAAAGCGATCACACTTTCGTGTGCGGTAGAATTGTTCTCCCAAGAGACAAGCGAAGGTCGGTCCGACCTGCGAACAGGGAATTACTCTGAAATCAAGAACGGATGAAAGGGGATGCTTCACTTACGACACCGCCGTATACGGGGTACTCGGAGATTCCCGCCAAATACAGATCCAGATCGTCGACATGAGCGTACACCTTCTGCATGGCGGCAACCACTTCCGCCGGCATGTACGAGACCAGGTCACTGAAATCGGCCGCCCTTGTCAGGTTACAGTGCTCACGGAATTCGTTATAGCCCGGCACACCGTGATCCCTTCCCCGCATGATGTTAATCGAAATCAAGTCCTGCCCGCTGAATTTCCTCCCCGGATCTTCGAACAGCTGGTCGGTCAAACTCTTGCTGATAATACTGTCGGCGTTCTGCATGGGTTCCACGGTGAATCCGATCAGCACCTGATCCACTCCGAAGTTTTCGTAGAGGATGTCGCCGCGCGCAAAGTGCTGGAAGAGATTGAGCTTGGAGACATTCGCCGGCTTGAGGTCGTTGTTGTAGCGGCCGAATTCTCCGCGGACGAGGGTGTGACCGAAACGGAATGCGGCGGCGGCGAACTCGTTCGTAATGGTGGCGTCACATGAGGAGTCGTATTCGTTGAAGTAACCGCTTTTGCGTAGACGTAGTCCGGCCGCGTCCTGGACGGCTTGACCGAGGGTGCGAGGCAGGTACTCATTGAAGGCAATGTGTTGGAATACGGCGACGACGATGCGGCGAGATTCTTGGAAGAGCCGTTCGTCATCCCAGGATGGGTTGAGCCGATGGAGTTCGTCGGCGATGACATTGTGGTACCGCATCTTTCGATGGCAACAAACATTAGTTAGCATGGTACAAAAGCGGACAGACAGACAGACAGACAGACAGACAGACAGACAGACAGACAGGTAGACAGACAGGAAGACAGGCAGACAGACCGGCAGACAGACTAGACGAGGCCACGTGAACAAGCAGGCAGACATATAGGCCTAGACATTGACCCTGAGTGTCTACAACTAGTTCTAAGTAGGAATGTGTTCAGGAAGTACTGTATGTTCTGCGCTAGGTGAAGACCCTGGCTCGTAGCTGAAACTGTAAGCATACTCTTACACTAATCGGCTTACCCAGATGGTGTGAGATATGGTCAGTCCGGGATTTTCATTTTCTCTCGTATCACCCGCCAGAAAACAGGCATTTCCCGCCACTTGATTTTTGCACTCCAGGAATTCAACATCATTCTTGTCGATCGTCTGTGGCAGGAGATCCTTATAGCCATCTTGATGTTTTGTGGTGTTCATTCGCCCTGTGGAACGACGGGTGCAGCAGCAAATTGTAATAACCACCGTAAGGCTCAAATTAAAAGACGTTCCACGAACAAAATGCGCCATACCGTTCGAAAATGTTCTAAGACGTTGGGTCTTGCAGAGACTACTCCCGTAAATCTGACTGCCGTCAATGTACGCGCTATTCTGATTGATCTGCTCCCTGGCACCCAGCGCAGTGCGACCGGAGGATGACCGGATGAACGCCAGGCACCTTCGTTCTCGTGTCGTTTCATTGATAAAAGGGCTCATCGTTTTATCATTATCCGGGATGCTGATGGGTCGACAGTTGTCACTGTTGGCAGTGGCGGCGTCGCAGGATCGACAGTTGAAGTTGAATCCGTTCAGCGCGGTCGCGATGGGTGTCAGGGTGATGTCGTGATCCAGGAACTGGCCGAAATTCATCAGAATGTGCTGGAAAATGAAGATTAAAACATACGAAGCTTTCGACTAACCAGAACTAAGCTCCTAGACAAAGACTTAAGCTTCAACTAAAAATCTAAATTTTAATCAGCCAATTTTCCATTAAAATTAGACTGAAATCCTTAAGTAACAGCAATTTTCAGTAGAATTTACGGCTTCTCATCTGCAGGCACATGAACACGCAAAAAGGAATCTTGTAGTGCCAGGATTATAACGGTCGGTTCTTACACCCGGGCAGCGCACTCGGCCTATGTGACGGGGGCGGGGCTTAACCGACCGTTATAATCGCGGCACTTGAGTACGCACCGTATAAAGCGGATGAGGTCGATCCAGGTCCGTGATGACCGCCACTTGGACGGCCCTCGGCGAGGGTAGCGCCACACCGGTGACACTCATGTTCCGCGGTTCGTCCACCCCGTCCGCGTACGAGGGATCCAAAGTTCGCCCGTAGATCCGTTCAGCCGAACCCCAACTGGGGTGCTCGAGGTTGTTGCACCACCCGGAAAAAGTCCGAAACTTGGAGGTGTGATCGCACGGAGTGACCCGTTCCGTGCAGTTAGCGCCCTCAGTTGGGCCCTCTAATTTCGCACTGACGAGCGCGTTGAAGCGCTTGATTTTGGCCATTGCCGATGACATGTTCGATCTAGTTAATTAATAAATAAAAAACCAACAATATTAAAATATTAAAATCTTAAATTGGAAAGAGATCAAACAATCAAACAATCAATCAGACAAACAATCAATCAATCAATCAATCAGACAAATCAACGCGTACCGGCTCGGCAGTTCGCGTTTCAAAAAGTGCTTGGTACTCTGGAGGAAAGTGTTCGCTTCGAGGTGGAGTAATCGAACGGATTCGGTTGGGATGTTGAAGGGAATTCGGGCCTGGACGTCATTGCGACTTTGAGCGCGAGCGAGTTCTTCCGCCGCGGCGGCGTTCACTGCCTCTCGCGATTTTTCGATAATATTCAAGAGATCGTCTTTCGAGTAGGTTGGCTCGTTCGGCATTTCTGCAAGGAACAGCAAACCACGCACATAAGTGAACTACGCGCACTGAATAGAAGAACAGATTTACTCCTGGTGTCACAATGTGAATACCGTTTTTCCACAATTTAAGGTCCAGCGTCGGAATCGTCGAACCCTTGCACCGAACTGGGGCGTTCCTGAAAGCATCGATGGCCGGTTGAAAAAAGACATGAGCTCACCGTTGCGCGGTGAATATATCTGTATGCTTTCCTTAGACTTCAAAATTATTATAATATATATATTATTATATTAGATATAAAATTTTTAGGTGCTTACAGCAAAGAGTTTGGCTGCAGCATGACGTGAGGTTGTGCGCCGGCAATCGCATCCCCATTGTCGCACACTATCCTCGCCAATGTCACTTTCCGAATCTCATTCAGTTGGTCTGAAAACGTATTAACATTGCACACGGTATGAATGATCCGTTATGACGCACTATCCGAAGACAGTGTTTTATGAATACCCAAAGTGAAGCTGGAGTCCGGCATGTCCAGCTCGTACCAGTATCGGTCGCCACGCCGAACGTTATGGAACTGCTTTCCGATGATACATCCGAAAACGGGTCCCACAAGTGATCCTGCGGCATGTCGTTCACTTAGACCGCCGGAGTAGAGATCAATGTCATTGACAGACCTATTAATCCGAAAGCGTTTCAATACTTCCAAAATTTCTCGAAAAATAACTGAATCGGACCGAACCGGTTCAGTTAAAGGACCGAACCGGTCAGTTAAAGAACCGAACCGATTCGGTTAAAGGACCGAACCGGTTCAGTTAAAAGACCGAACCGGTCAGTTAAAGAACCGAACCGATTCAGTTAAAGGACCGAACCGGTTCAGTTAATGGACCGAACCGGTTCAGTTAAAGAACCGAACCGGTTCAGTTAAAGGACCGGAACTGACCCGTAAAGGACTTTGAGTATATTGACGTTACTCTCGCTGATGGTGTCCCGCAGGTCGTCGAATGTCTTAGCAAGGGGCAAGCCACAGGCCTCCCGCCATGAATTGTAACCGGCCAGGCCATGATCACGACCCCTCTGACAGTCATTACAAACATTGTACATGGTGACGGTTTATGTTTAAGTCATTTTATTCAGGTTCAAATAGCGTGTTCAGATATATTTGTGTGAGTGTGAATTTTGTGTATTTTTGTGTGGATTTAATACCTGGATTGTCAGAGAAGCGATGTCCAGTCCGGTTCCACTGGAGCCGGGGACTCGCAACCAACTGCTCGTTAGGGCCGAGACAATTGACTGATCACCGGCACGTGCAGGCTGAACGAACAGACCGCGAACGACGCCGTCGAGCACACCGGCGAAATATAACTGAATGCAAAAAAGAAGCCATTATTATTCGCACTTGAAAGAAAAAAGCAGCATGCGACGTAAGTCGCGCCACCCAGTTTGCTGCTCACGAATAACAGTACTATGGAGACGTAAGCCATTGTTTCGTTATGGTAAGGGCGGAACCTACATCGTACGGCTGGAACCATTGCGTAGTAAGCGATTTCCAGCTGGCCCGCCCACGACGGTCAATGAATTCCGTCCGATTGTCCACCAGTGAGTGCCAGAACTTAATTCCGGCCGTCGCGAATTCATTTGTGATGCTGGGATTCACATCGCTCGAGTAACCTGCGAAGGCAGAGAACTACTTATTAAGTATGGGTCTTCAAAGGATAATGCATTAAAGCTGGCACATATTACTGTTTATGAAAGTTACATCAACTACATGTTAATATCCAGAAAAAGGTTTTGGATAAGGTAAAAACTCAGGCAAACCGACAGACAGATAGACAGACAGACAGACAGACAGACACACCGACACACAGACAAACAGACACACAGACAGATAGATGAACAGACAGACAGACAGACAGACAGACAGACAGACAGACAGACAGACAGACAGATAGACAGATGAACAGACAGACAGACCTGCAGACGAAAATATCCACTAAAACCGTGCTGTGTTCACATTTGCTGCATCGGTTCACCCTGGATGAGCTTACCACGATAGAATCCTTGATCCAGGAGTTGCACGTTGTGTCGTTCCACGGCATCCTTCCCGAGAACCAGCGGTAAGTATTCACTAAACGTAATGTGCTGAATCTGCGCAATGACAATTTTTCTCGCAGCTTGAAACAGCTGTTCGTCGTCCCAGTGGGTGTTCAGTTTACCGAGTTGCTCGACGAGACGGTTGTGTTCTCGGACAAATCTAACCAGCAGCCATACAATTACAGGTTAATAAATAATCATAATTTCTCATGCGTATCATGACTTCCGTATAAATTATAATTGGCCTACAATGTATAAATCGCCGTAATGGGAAGGTATTGATTAACCCGGACATTCCCGGAATCGAAGCAACTGGCGCCGCTGTCGGGAGGTGGGCGGCAATCCGTCCCGTTGATGGCTTCCGGAAGGAGACTTTTCCCGTTTTCAAAGTCCGTCATCCAGAGACGACCTGCAGAATGAAAAGACACTAGAGTAATTAGAGAATAATTCATCTGTAAATATATTTAAATCTTGAGAGGAAATTACCGCCTGCTCCTTCGCGAAGTCTTTTATTGTCCTGATCTGTCGAACCGTAAATGGTTGATCCATCCAGGAAATGCGTCACCTGATTGGCTTGATCTCGGGGACCCAAAACGCAGCCAAGTTTTGGCGCTATGACCGAGCGAGTGTAACTCATGCAGCCGATGTCTGATTCCTCATAAAATGAGTCGACGACATCCAGATCAACCGGAAAACATTCGGGATGTCGAAGGGTCGAGTTTGTGCAGCAATTTATGGGAACCATTTCTCCAGCTACAACAGAAAAGATTATCATTACCGACTCAAAAGTCCCAGTCTTGCTGATCTTGCGTAGTTCCGCATAGTCGCTAATTATTATTACACATATTATTAATTAATCAGATAATTACTTAGTTTTATTTAAGTTTTTGCGCATAATTTCCAATTTCATTGTCTTATTATTAATGTAGTAAATTAAATTAGTTCTATAGAGAAAGGCTGATTGATCTTTACCGAAATAGCTCCCGGCGTGGCTGAGATCGTGCTCCACGAACTGCGTCCACACCGCGAGCATCTGAGTGATGTGGGAGTGGTTTCTCGGCACATGGTAGTGCAGCGTCGAACTGATGAATCGAGGATTCGGAAGGGCGCTCCCGTTCACTGCGGTTCGAGGTTCCCGCACGGCGTCCGAGTAGGCATGTGGTAAGAAGCGAGAAAATGGCGTCATGGGCGTACCCCACCACGGATTCTGTACGTTATTACAGAGTCCCGTGATGTTGCGGAATGCCGTCACTTCACAAGGCGGAGGTGGGCTGTACGGGCACCGGCGAGTAATGGTGGGATGTGTCACTGATAATTTGGGTAATCCAAATGTAACTTGTTCGCGTGTCAGTTGAGACCTATAATAATAATAATAATAATAATAATAATAATAATAATGTAAATAATTAGAAAAGAATGATTGGCAGGTGATGCAGCTATGGCAGATCGAAACAAAACGCCCTTCTGTGACACTAATTGCCGGCGTGTCTATCTGCTTGCCTGCCTACGTGTGGGTCTATTTGTCTGTCTGTCTGTCTGTCTGTCTGTCTGTCTGTCTGTTTGTCTGTCTGTCTGCTTGTCTGTGTGTCTGTCTGTGTGTCTGTGTGTCTGTGTGTCTGTGTGTCTGTGTGTCTGTGTGTCTGTGTGTCTGTCTGTGTGTCTGTGTGTCTGTGTGTCTGTCTGTCTGTCTGCCTATCTGCCTGTTTGTCTGAATATATTTTTGTCTGCCTGGCTGCCTTGTGTATTATTTTTGCATAGTTTATCTGTTTTCATTCTCGTCATTATTTTATTTGCTCTCCTTTTGTTGTCTGTGCATCGGAATCTTCCTTGAACTGCTGCTGCTGCTCTGGTCAACGCACAGTCTGCTCAGTGGGAGACAAAGATGAAACCGATCAACAATCTGCCTTGGTCTCGACCACTTCGCATAAGTGGTATTTAGAACCGCCCATTCTGCCGGCGGTTCTAAGTCACCTAGAACTTAGCTCTTATTAAGAGAAGAAGTGTGGCTCTTGACAGTTTCCGTGATTGATGAATCTAGAATACTTTTCCTTTCACTCACGGTGAAATTGTCTTGTCTACTCGACAGTGCGGATTGAGACAATAATGTAATGAGCAGTCTAGTTGTTTCTATTTACCGGTTCGCAATGAAACGCGTCATTCCTTCCAACACATAACCGATCGCGGAGGCCCTTTTGGCATCTGGATGGAGTTTTGATTCGATGCTAAGCAAATCAGCGGAACTGTTTGGCAAAACATTTCCTGGAAATTAAAATTAAAATTAAAATTAAAACCTGAAAATATAAATAATGTCGCACCAAAAACCATATTTTCTGGCCAGGAGAAAGAAGATCGATCAAAAGACAGCCGGTCTCACCGTGCCCTGATCTGAGGCTCAGCTGATCTTCCAGAGAGAGCGTATCCACCAATTGCCGCTGTGCAGCCTTGAGTGCTTGATCAACAAGCCGGACTTCCAGAGTGGGCACTCTGAAATCGGGAAACCGCAAACTTCCCGGCAAGGAACTGTTCCCGTTCAGGGGCGTAACAGGGAAGTCTTCAAAAGCGCCGTTTCTCGTAATATTCTGCGTAATCTGAGCAAACGTAAAGGACAATATTCGGTTCCAACTAAACCAGATCCAAAAGAGGCCGAAACAGGAGCGCCTGCAAATGCGTAATGCCGATTCAAAAACCTCAAAACATGTCCTATTTTTCCATTTCTCGTTTGTCTGAATATCCATTAGCGGTTTTACGAAATGGCGGCCTGATTGATTGGCACGCAGGTAGACAGACAGGCAGACAAACAGACAGACAAACAGACAGACAAACCAACAAACAGACAGACAGACAGACAGACAGACAGACAGACAGACAGACAGACAGGTAGACAGACAGGCAGACAGACAGACAGGCAAGCAGGCAGACAGACAGACAGGCAGGCAGGCAGGCAGGCAGGCAGGCAGGCAGGCAGGCAGACAGGCAGGCAGGCAGACAGGCAAGCAGGCAGACAGACAGACAGGCAGGCAGGCAGGCAAATGAGCGATGATCATCCATGTATAACTACAGAGTACCTGTATGCTGGTCATTGTCAAATCCGTATGTCTCGAATGTAAACACAAACAAATAACTTTGTTATTGTGTTTGTTGTTTAAGATAAATAAATACTTGTATAAAATTAGGTCAGCTAATTAGATAAAATAACTGCCTGTTTTTATCTATATTTGTCTGTAGGTTGGACGTTATCTGAAATGCTATTTAATGTAGGCCAGGACGTTTAGTTTAGTATAGGGTACCTCATCTTGGCCGGTGCAAATAAAAAAAAGTAACAGCTATAATTCCATCGTGTAGGATATCGTCCTGTCAATCAGATTTTGGATTGCAATCCGGAAATCATCCAGTTTTTTTAGTCCGCGGTCTTAAATGATGCTCCAGTATATTTAATGAGCCAATAAACGCGTCGGGTGTCCTTCCAGCATGACTGTCACTTCCGGTCGGAAAAGCATGTAGTCGTAATGCTAGATAGAGTTAGATCGACAAAAGTGGGAGAATAAACGAATTACATCGCTTGATTGCCTGATTGCCTGGAGAATAAACGAATTAGATTACTTGATAACAAATTGCCTGATATTTTAAGAAGTCATCAACTTAATGCTGTCAAGTCGTCTAGATATAAAAGTTCGCTCACAAGCGAATAAGGAAATGCGAAGAAACTTAGAATTATAATGCCGGAAAAATTTAATCATCATCCGTGGTTGTGCTGAATTGTAACCGGTTGCGTGCGTCTCAGTTCTCTATAAAATGGCGTTTGAGCATATTCATACTTGGACTTGTTTTGTTGTGACATATTCTCGTAAAGTATGCATGCCGTAAGCGTTGTCGTGCGTATCGAAACCGCTAAAAAATTGCAATCACGCCTTGTCCGATAACCGTTCTCATCATCCAAATGGCTTTCTTACTGGTAACCGCAACTCCTACTATATATACTTGCTACTGTGAAGACAGCTCCTACTATGCATACTCGCTAAAATGAAGACAGCTCCTACTCTATATACTCGCTACAGCGAAGACAGCTCCTACTACGTATATTCGCTAAGACGAAGACAGCTCCTACTATGTATACTCGCTAAAATGAGAACAGCTCCTACTCGATATATTCTCTACAGCGAAGACAGCTCCTACCATGTATACTCGCTCCAGCGAAGACAGCTCCTACTATGTATACTGGCTACAACGGAGACCGCATCTACGCACTATAGAGGACAGATAGAAAATCTTCACGGGCCCATTGTGTATCTCAATATTCAAATCGTTGGGTCACTATTGCATTGAATAAATGTTTAATTTCGAAAACTACCGACATCAAATATAAGACTATGATTTCGATGTAGATTTAAGATGAGTAATACACTGTAATTATGTTTAATGGGTCGCTGCTTTTACTTTCTCTGCAATCTCCTAATTAACACTTTATACAAAATGCGACCCATGTGAACTTGATTTCGTAAATAGACACTGAGCCGTAGAAGCAAAGACTCCAGATGTGGCGCCTAGTGGACATTCGAAGACCGCTACAGCAGCGCCGCCTGGGATTCTTACAGTAACAGTGGGCGACACCGACTGACCGCTACATTAGCGCCACCTGTATGAAATGAATCTGAATGGATAGAATCAAACTGAACTGAACTGAGCTTCTGAACCGTTGCTTCGCCGCTGTCTCAATCGACCAATCAACAAATCGACCACACGGGGACAGCAGTGTATTCAGCAATCATTTACTGTACTGCCGCATTAGCTTCGCGCAACAAACACAGCATTTTCAGTATATACTGCCCGGGCATAACGCACGAAGTGGGGGGAAATCGTCCGAAGGCGGCGCTACAGGTGCGCGAAGCTAACGCGGCATTACAGTATCTCTTCGTCAATTGACTCACTCACTCTTTCAACATCTCCCAGAGTCACGGCTCACGGAGTACGTCAAGCATGGGGACTCACGGCGACAAAATAGACTAAAGGTTGGAGAGGATATTACCAAGGCCACTAGGTTGCAATTGCAATTCGATGCAGTTATTGCGCGGGAATGGATTAGCAGCCCGTTCAATTCAAAGCCAGTTTAAACGTTGCAATCGTTCAATCGAGCACTAGATCCGAGTAATCATCTTGCGTAGGAGGTGTTGTAGCGTATATATATTTTCTGATCTCCGTCCATTGTCCCCTTCCTTAATCTTCCCCGTTTGAATTGCTAACCATCTTTTAGAGCGACCATGGACGGAGAAAAGCATTCGGACGATGATGATGATGATGATGGCATACATTTGGCGGTCCCATACTTTCTGGTGTCCGACCGGGAGAAGACCATGATGTTACGAAGTTTGGTTGAGTCGAGGAAGTCTGTTTAGAGTTCAAACCAGCAGTTCAATTTTTGATATTTTCTTCCTTGTCTCGTCATTTGTCGACTGGATGCTGTGGAATTTACTATGATTCATACAGAGTTTGATTGGAGCTCCAAAGGGCAAAGGCATACGAGACTCGTACAAATCAGTGCGACAATATAAGAGCGTCCTTTTGTGCTTGCAGATGGCGCTATGATTCCTCTTGCTCTAGGCGAATAGCACTCATGGCTTTAATGACGGAGGACTACGTGACCGGTTACTTGACGCTACTTACTGATGCCGAGCAAGACTTGACGTTGTCATTCGGCCCCTCATCGCCATCTGCTGCCGAAGGTTTGCGCATGCAACATGATTTTTTGACTCTTTGTCTGCCCAAATATCTGACTGGCTCCCTGTCTATCTGCCTGCTTGCCTGAATGACTGACTGACTGAATGACTGACTAACTGTCTGTCTGCCTGCCTGCCTGCCTGCCTGCCTGCCTGCCTGCCTGCCTGCCTGCCGCTTTGTGCGTCCTTTTGTCTGTCCTTTTGCCTGTCTTTCTGTCTGTCTGCCTGTCTGCCTGTATGTCTGATCGTTCATCCTTCATTCAAGTTATGTGACCACCTTTCATCGGCGTGACCGTTTTTATTCATCATTGCCCCACGCAGAAGTCGCCGGACGCGTATCACACAAGCCGACAGCTGAGTGGCCTGGACGCCTGCACTGAGCCCTTTTCCTTTCTTCCCTATATTTCCGCCGTCCTTCACCGGCATCTATTTACTGCAACTTAATTGCTCGATACCCCGGTAAACAATTTTCAGAACCCGACACGACCGCTCACTGCCTCTACCCAAAGCTTTTTCATCTAGCCAGGTTTTCTCGTATTCTCAAAAAATTATGTAATGTACACCTCAAATCTAACCGTCAACTCTTCCCATCATGGACCTTTGGCCACAACCAACTGCAGCCTGAGTGCGGAGCAGTTGTACTCGTTGAATATCTTCCCGTTGGCGTTGAGTACGACCATCATCTCCGCCCAATCCTTCAACCTCATCATCTTCCATTTCTGGCAGATCCAACAGCCCTTCGTCCTGCTGCCGTCACCTGGTGGCGCCATCAACGTGGACCGATGGCTTTCGGTGGAGCTGCTCACCGAGTACCGCAGACGGGTCTCTCGACGTAACGTCAAGTTCTTCGCAGCCGCGTCGTGGCTTCTGACGATTCTTCTCACCGTCCCGGAGTTCGTCCGCTACTGGGGATCAGTCATTACCTCCTGTAACGCACCCATCAGCGGACCGTCATTGGTCCGATCATTCTGGGTCTGTTGGTGGCCTTTCAGCTTAGTACAATGGCGGTTGTCGTAAAGAGGAAGGTACTGGCCAAGCGATGACCTGCCGTCTCGGCTGCTGATGACCCTCCACAACCCGTCCGAATCGTCTGGAGCTCGTTGAGGGCTAGTATGGCGTTAACGCTGGTTGGGATTGTCACCTTCTTTCTCACCATCATCGAGGCCCCCAATAATATGAATCTGATATCTAATATGAATAATATGAATGTTGGTGAGACTCCTCGCAATTCTGCCTGCCATCCAGCACATGTACCCTCCTGTGGTGTATCTTGCCTTTTTCCCTCAGTTTCGGGCAGTCGTTTGGTATTGCTGCGGTTTGCGCCAGTTTCGCGCGCCGGCTTGAGACTCCTCTACAACTGCGATTACTCGAAGTAAACGAGCGCCTCTTGCAATACCCTGTGAGGTGTGTTCCGAACTATCGACCCATGCCACTGACTCATCAGTACCTTCTCAACTCGTGCCGCCCTTGGTTTGAAGCGTTTTCGTGCATTTGTGTTAATTTCACCGACAGGCTTATGCAAAGGGCCCTGCTCAATAGGGTATTCATTTAAGGGTAACACAGTTGGTGCCGTTGTTTCGTTGCGTGTTTGGTCTATCATTCCACATTGGTGAGCCCCTCGGATCGTTGCAATGCACGGAAGTCATCAGCTGGAGTTATGTTTTGTTGTTTTAAGGAATACGTTTGGTTTAGCCTGTGCAGTGGGCAACACTTCATGATGTGAACGGTCAGCTATCGTGGAACCCCTCAGTTCTTGCATAAACACACACACATTGCGGAGCTCATTACAAGTAACTGCACCTCTCCCGTAAGCGCAGAATCGCAGAAGGTTTCAATCTTATTCAAATAACCAATTATCGCCGACCTCACGTGGCACTAGGAATGTTGAGACTTCTATTTCAGGTGGGCACAGTAATTGAAACTCTAGATTGAGGGGTACTGAGTATCCTATAACAGCCGCTGAGAATATAGACTTTGGTATCATCTGGCTGTCACCGGGTATTTCAACGCAGAGTGTTTACCGGCAGTCATGCATTGTCACCATGTCTGTGTGAATGGTGACGCGGCAGCTAAACAGACTTATCAAGTCGACCCTATTATACTGGTAGATTAACGGACGGAGACCGCTTGTCGTATTACTAGGATGTAAGAAGAGTAAACTTAAGTGCTGCGAACTGATCTTCCCACAACAGCAACTCGCGAACTTATATAAGTGCTGCGGGATTGTACAGACACATGTACATGTACAATGTATAAAAATAATCAACGGCAACATCAACGTAAGCACTCACTAAGATAGAGTACAGTAGTGCTCATAAATAGACCAGAGCTCACTCCAGTACAGTACAGTACGAGGTAAAGGCCGTTAACCAGGCCGCTTTTAGAAATCGTAACTTAACCAGGCCGGTTTTTTCAACGTTCATTTCCCGGCGCTGCTGTGGTGCCATGCCATAACAGATGGCTTGAAAACATTCAGAAAACATTCTCTGACCCATTTTAGTTCGTTCCTAAGCTTCACGGTTTGAATTTGAGTACAAAAAATGGAATAGAAGAATCTCAATGGAGAAGTGTGTAAGTAGTCCGGTAGAGGCGCCACTTCGGTTCCATCTCCCTGGGTTGACTTCGCAAAAACGACTTATGCGCCACCTGTTAGCCTGCCGGCCTGGTTAAGTTACGATTTACAAAAGCGGCCTGGTTAACGGCCTTTACCTCGTACGAAAGTACTTGTATACTAATAACGATAGGAGATGACCAGACGCGGAGTGGTAATACCAGTAATAAAGTACCACCTTCCACGAGATCCATGTCTGCTTTAACTCATTAGGTGGTTGAAGATATCAAAAAATGGTTACCTTCAATCACCCAAAACGTCGTGACCTCGTTAACGTAAGAAGTATTCTAAGTCTGTTTACCAATGAAGAACATGTCATTACGTGTGTGTCATATATGGGCAAGGTACGGTTTGTGATGGTCACTCATGTCGTTGGACTGAGACGTTGCAAGCGATTGATGAGTCAGGGTGGTACTGATGCCGATACCGATGAGCAGAGACGATGGACGATCATCATCACAAGGCTACAGAAGATGGCTTCCCTACCTAACGGCTAGACAATCCCGACGCGAGGACGGGAGATCCAACCGCGGCTTGAGCTATGCAATATTTACAGAGACCAAAGCAAAACAAACCACACACCGATTCCTGATCAAGGAAGCTGCGAGCAGTCCGCCCAGTACGATGGAAGAGTCACTACTGAACTTTACGCGTTACTCTCTACACGTCGACGGACCTGTAAGACAGTATGAGGTAAGGGCACTGGAATGGACCACTGGGCGGCAGGGGGCGCTCTGTCGCAAATTAATCAAAAACAAATAAGTTACTGCGTAGTCAGCGACCTCTACAGTTGACTTCCTCCAATCGTCCAATGGAGCTTTTTCTTTTTTAAACATGTTCCCACAATTGTTTTTCATATCTGATACGCGTTCCACCGAATTATCAAATATTTTCTGTCGCTTAGAACCTTAGTGATAGCCAAAACTTGTGTGGAAGTTGTGATTCCAGGGTGGTCCATTCCAGGGTACGGGAAAAACAAGTGGCCCATTCCAGTGCCCTTACCTCATACCAGAACCATAAGTCGCTTGGAATCTAATGTGAACAAAGAACACAGAGAACGTAAGGCACTAAGACAGTAGAACGCGGAGCGTCATAGGACCATGTGATGGACCATTCGCCTCCGGGAAACGGTGAATTATTGCATTGGACGATCCCGTACTTCGCTGCGTTGATGCTCCCCATTAACGATATTTTGAAATCCTTCATTGGTCTCTTTGGTCTCCACCTTCCGTCGTGCAAGTTAATGTAGTCAACCACGTCCGATCCGCCGGATGACTTGATGACTCACGGAATCTTTTGAACGCCGTCCGGTGTATACGGTCTAAGCTACGGTGGGATTGATTGCGCAGCAGGCTCCACACCGGACAACGCAGATATTATCAAGACGGTCCCACGAACAAGTCGACCCCATCCACGACGCAGGACAGCCCGGAACTGTGAGAAAAACAGAAGGTAGACAATGGGCGAATACATGTGCTGGATTGCCGGTAGCAAAGCGAACGCTCGCTGGAGGGTGGGATCGCGGATGTACCGGTAGAAATCAAACATGAACGGAGACTGCGTCACCACGCTGACCAACGTGATGACCATGCTGGCTCGCAGAGAGCCCCACACGATCCCTGCCATGGTCTGGCTAGGTCGCCTGAGGGCTGCGTGGGTGCGACGTTGAGCCCGTATTAACCGAAGCTTCATCTTCACCGCGATCACGAAGATCCGTCCTTGAAAGATCATGAGAAAGGCCAGAATCAGGGGACCGGTGAGAACCTTCCAAATAGAACGACCGGTCGAGGAGATCTCTCGAATCGGCGCATCGCAACGCACGTCGCTGGATTGAAAGTAGAGAATCATCCCTGGCACGGTTATAAGTATGGTCACCATCCAAGCCAGCCATATCATCCTCCGAACTATCCGTTTAGATATTTGGTCCCTGTAAGGGATGGGGTACTCTACGGACAGCCAACGGTCCACGCTGATTGCCACTAGTATCATCAAGTTGAGGTTCGTCCCGAACTCGTAGAATCGTCCAGAAATCAGGATCAAGGTCACACTGACCGGTTCATGCCGCGGCAGCATCCGAACCAACGGTATGCCGCAGGTAATGGCGGACGACATCAGGGACGTCCAAGCCAGTGCCACATGAAGGTGGATGAAGGGTTCTTTGTCGCGCCAAAAGTGGAAGACGATGAGGTTGCACAGTTGGCAGGCCATTATCACGAAACTCAATGTCAGCGGTAGGACGTTGAGGGAATTATTCTGAGCTGCAGTCAAGCTGCAGTTGGAACGACTGCTGCTCACATTTAGCATGGCCGCCGCTGACGAGTTGGCAGTAAAGTTAGCCATATTTCGAATTTGCTGGCTATAATTTTTGAGACCAGAGGTGATGGCAAAAAAGGGAAAGAAGGACGTTGACATGAACTGTATATAGCAGCCGCTCAGGCGGATGTTTAAGTCTTTGAAGATAATCAATTATCTCCCACCCCCCCAACCTACGCAGCACTAGAAATGTTGAGTCTTCAATTTCCGGTGAGCACACCAATTGGGGGCTTAGATCGATGTATGGTACTGAGAAGCTGGCGAATGGGAAACTGGATAGCAGTTAGCTTTACCGGGAACCTCCCTGGCGAATTTTTACCGCGACAATCATGCCACCATTGTCATCATTGCATGAAGTGATGCCCAACAGTGACCGCGTGATGATATCTGGAATTCGTGGCACTTAAATTAATCCCACCCCCGGTGTCGCATAAACAGTTCAGGCCACCGTCCGCGAACTGAAGGCTTCGAGGCGACGTAGAAGAATCCTCGACGGGTTGAAAAACCCTCTATTCAGTTATTGCGAGAAGTGCAAATCTTACTCTGTACTATTATTGTGGTCGTAGTAGGTAAACATTTTTGCCTTTTCACAGTTAGCAGATTCTACAATCACCAACGACAGCGTACCCCATTGACTTTTCTCTTGTGCGCAACTGTCACGGTTGCTGTTGTCTGCAGCAGAAATTTGCGAATTTGTGCTGCATCTGTGAGTGGGTCGTATTGGTTTGTACCTTTTCGGTAGTCATTATGCTCGGGCTACTTTACTTCGAGATTGATGCAAATGAAGTATATACTTTTCCGATAACTGATTTCTACGCTGAAAATATGAGGCTATAAAAACGCACCGGAAACTGCAGATGTTCAAATCGTTATTTTCTATTAGGAACGGACGTCATATTTAACTTCCAATGCAGTAACCCCAATACGGGGTGCGTAAATAACACTATCGACGCGGTCATGCTCACAGTCAATGTGTCTACCCTCGACTATACGGCAGAGCAAATCGCTCAATCAAACATGGTGTTCAATGTGATCTTTCCCATCCGTTTGACGTGCTGCACTGTGTGCAATGTCCAATGTGCAATGCATTGTCCAATGTGCAATGTCACCCTTAGCCTGGTGGTGCTCGCACACGAGAAGCCCCTCCGGAGTGCCATCGTCTACCTGATGACCATAGCCGTGGCGGACATTGTTGTTCTGTGAGTTTGAGTCAGATACATTTAGCCATTTTTGGACTCAACGAATGATCTCAAAATTTACCGTGCAATACAGATGGGACAATGTTCGGCTATATATAACCGACGGCAAGCCGGATAGTCTACTTTCCGACCCCACCTTTACCAAGGGTTACAACGAGCACCACGGCATGGATGAGTGGGGATTCCGGACCTTTGTCAATCTCAGTGACTGGTAAGTGTCTGCAGACCAATTCTGCAAAGTGAAAAGTTCCATACCTCGTGCGAAAATGCCTCAATTTAGTTGTATCGGATCATATATCGGATATCCGTTTTTTGTATCGGATCATGCATCGGATATCCGTTTTTGTATCGGATCATGCATCGGATATCCGTTTTTGTATCGGACCATGCATCGGATACAAGTCAATTTTCGCAAGAGTACATGTAGAAAATATCCCGGAAATGGGTTGCTCTGTTAAGGACGCTCATTGCATTCTCCATGGTTCGCTTGATTGCGGTAGTTAACCCAATGAGATTTGGCTGGGTGCAGACTGCAAAGACCGCACGAATCATCTGTCTAAATATCACCATTTTAGCTGCCATATTTCCCATATTCTATCCAATTTTCTGTACTACCATTACACTTACCTTGGCGACGAAGACGCAGGGTTTCGTCCTGTTGCAAAAGTTGAGCAACTCAAAATCTTTGTCTGTGTCTGTCTGTCTGTCTGTCTGTCTGTCTGTCTGTCTGTCTGTTCATCTATCTGTCTGTCTGTCTGTCTGTCTGGGTGAGCTCTAAAGAAATGCGTTTTGCTATTGCCTTTCCTCTGTACTGTACACAAGCAATTGTCTTGGACGATTTGGCGGGTGCATTCATGCCAGTTCATTCTAGACGGAAACAAGACAAACACTGCCCTTGAAAGTGTCACTGCGATTAGTTACGTGATAAAAACTGCGCTTTAATCCATGCTTTCATGTCAGAACCGTAGATTTCAACTGAAAATTGAAAATCTCGCACCTGCCCCCCCCCCTCACCGGTCCAAGCGACCAAGCCGCGCCTCTGTCAGGGAATTTTTATCAATAATGCGAGTAATCATTGACCTTTGATCGACAGCGCGGTGCGGGCGATGTAAATGTTCGTAAAGGAAATACTTCTGCTCTTCGTCAGACCACACGAAAGAATTCCCATTGTGGGGTGCATTAAACACGCAACTCTTCCCCCATACAAATGGCACCATAACTGCGATAGCTACAAATGCAACAATTCCGGGAAAAACAAAAGGTTCAATTTTCACTGAATAATTATGTAAGCTTGCTTTTCTTCCACTTCTCAATCCGCTCGACGAGACGTCCACTATTCTTTATGTCATCGCATAACTTCCTCCCGTCCGGCGGCTGAGGGAGTACGAAGAGGTCGACATCGAAACCCTCGACCACCAGAAGGAGATGATCCAGCATTTTCAACTGTCTTTCACGATTGTAGGAGGCTTCCTCTTTCGTGTGCACGTAGCTGGCGAGATCCACCCAAAGATCACGCATAGTTGAAGGTTCTCTTTGCAGGCCTCGTCGTCCGGCCACATACCGCATAAACACGTCACTACCAGGG
>LRSR01002142.1:0-11627 GCA_001579985.1 Hypsibius dujardini | reverse complement strand
TAATAATGGGCGAAATCACATAACGCGCGACCTGGTTTAATATTATTGTGGCGACACGTTAACAGCTTAAACGGGACACGTCTCTCGTTTCTTCTTCATCTTCCCATCTTGCCTTTCATCCTTCCCTCTCTCTCTCTCTCTCAATCATTCGTTTCAGTCGTTTGAATTAAACTGGCAGTCATATTGAGGAACGATTACCTTCCCTCGTCTCGGGCATGTCCGTCAGGCCATGTCAGCCGCCAACGGGTCATTCGAGCTTTTCCTCAGTTCAGTCCATTCTTAGCAGCAGCTATATATAAAGCGACGGACTGCACTACTCTCACAGCAGTCCGTGTCCTCGCTCCTCAAGAATCGATAATTTGGGGGAGTTAAACGTTATGTTAATGTTCCGAATGATTAACTTCCTAATTGACAGGTCGCATCTATATGGGGCCCATCATATTCTCCGCGGTTTGGCCTCTCTCTCTCTCTCTCCCTCTCTCTCTCTCTCTCTGGACACTGGTCATAAAGTCTGCTGCGTGGAAAGTGCAGGGAAAATGCCAAATAGCTACCCGAAGTACGGGTCAGGCGTGGGAGGGTCAAGTGGCGCCATGTTCGCATGAGGAGTTGTGACTTGAAAGAGTTCCAAAAAAAACAACATAAAATACTGTGAACTTCAGATGACCAAGCGAAAAATACAATGACATTAATGAAAGACCCGTCAACAAGTACA
Organism: Hypsibius dujardini; assembly: GCA_001579985.1. Lineage (NCBI taxonomy): Eukaryota > Metazoa > Tardigrada > Eutardigrada > Parachela > Hypsibiidae > Hypsibius > Hypsibius dujardini. The sequence continues at coordinate 10,915 of LRSR01002142.1, read as the reverse complement.
TCGGCAAACAGTTTTAACATGGTGCGAGATTCAATATAATACCCTCAAATTAGGCGTATTTATTAGATAGACAATTTTACCAAGTAAGGCAACACTCGGCAGTCACACATGATGAAACTTTTTCGATAAGCAAGGTTTTGGTTAGAAAAATTGCTTCGAATCGGAAGTCGGTACAAAGCAGTTTGCCATCATTTTAGTCTGAAGGTTCCGTTCGGGCTTTTCCCTGTCCATTTAAGGGAGGCACTACTGGTATCTTTGTTCAGATCGAGTCCGTCTAGCGGCGACCAATCCGCGGCTGCGAACGCGGAAGACAAAGTGGACGCCAGCCCCGCCCAACTCATTCCCAGCCCGCGGAGAATGAAGCGAAACAGACAGGGCGGAAAAGAATGAGCGCGAGAGAGAGAGAGAGAGAACTGACCAGCCTGCACACTCACGGCAGTTTGATGGTGATGATGAGGTTATCAGCAGCTTGTTAAACATCCACTGGTCAGTGGCGTGTGGCATGCTTTTATTGAGGCCGGGAGACGATGACAGTTTCCTTCCCTTCTTCCTGAGATTGAGCGAACAGTACATAAATCACCTCGTCCACGTCGTCACGTCGTTCACTCACTCTCCTTCGCTCCCGCTTTCACCCTCATTTTTACTCCCGTCCTTCCCGGAATCATCACACAGACACAGACACACAGACACAGACAGACACACGCGCACGCGGATAATTTATAGCGCCGTCCCGTATTTCAACCTGCTGTTTGATGTCTGACAGATTGTGATAGATGGCTTTTTGATGTCTATGGACTTGGACCATTGATTACTGAGAGTGACCAACCTCCTATTGCACATAACGGCCCACAGTTGGTAGCATCTTTCGCATCGTAAAAAAAGGTAAGCACCGACTGTCCAGTACCGACAATATTAATTAGCATTTTATCTCTCAGCTTCAATTAAGGCAAAAGGTTGTAGCAAGTTGTGTTAGACGATCGCTGACTCCCACATAAATGCAGAACTAATGACATGCCCTCGCAGGATGAAGAATGAACAATTCCTTCGGAATATGAAATTTTATTTGTCGGTACATTTGAATTGTCATCGTTTCATATTTTTACCTGAAGTTTCCTGAAAGCCCCCAGATGAAAATCTGAATAGGGACGACAGGGAAGATCAAAATTGCCTTTACACCAATGCCCGCTCTTTTCCGTCAACATCCAATTAAAACTGGCCCAAATTCATTCCATCTGTCCGACCTGATTTCCCCTCAAAATGATGACGGATGTTCTCGTGTACTACTACTACCACTAACGTAGATGGGTATGGGCCCCGGTGGTACAGGGTATGGGCCCCAGTGGCGCCAGTTGCGAAAATGATTTAGCGTAAACCCCAGAGACAAGTGGACTGAATTTTAAAACATGGCATATATAAATATATATATATATGTATGTATATATATATCTGAAGTGGACCGATCGACCGATCTAAGGCTGCCGGAGCAGCGGTGGTCAGTTGAGTTTACAGTATACACACAGTAGTAGTAGGACAAAATTCCAACCCAGCCCGAGTGTACAGTGGCGCGTTATTAGTCTGTCAATAGAAAAACCCGCTTTGCCGCTCGCTTAGCATTCATTATTTGAGCTGTCCCTCCGTCGTCTCGAGTCTGGTTAAGGATTGTGAAAGGAATTTTTGGAGAGCTTTACGGTGGTTGACCGTCTCTATCGTCATCGGCGACGACGGCGGCGGCGAAATTCAAGCCGTGAAGGGGAACGAAGTGCTTCAATACTCGGAGATTCGCACTGATATTCTGACGTTCCTCTTACTGACGCAGATGGTTTGCTTTGCTTGGATGGTGAAGTTTCAACGAGTCATAACCTCCCTTACTGACCTTTTAGTCAAAATATTTTCGCTCATGCCGGATGGACGCCAAGTGAGTGTGTATAGACATTATTATTGGGAATGTGAGACGATCGGGTCAGGGGAGAAATATCTTTAGTGGTTTTAAAATAAACAAGTGTCTATACACGAAATAGGAAGTAGGAACTTTTAGTTAGTCTGAAAAGGGTCTGCTCGATGCCTATCTGCATGTTCAGGTTGTCTGTCTAGTCTGGATTTGATCCTATGAGCCTGTCTTGCGTTACCTCTCTATTTGTTAATGTCTATTTGTCTAAGTGTGTGTGTAGGTGTCTATTTGTCTATTTGTCTATTTGTCTATTTGTCTATTTGTCTGCATCTCTGTTTGTTTGTCTGCCTGCCCGTCTACCTGTCTGACTGTCCTTACGTCCGCACGCCTGCTTATCTGTATACTGTGTCTGAAAAGTACCTGCCTGTGTCTGCTCACCATCCGTGGGCTGTCTGCATGTCCAATGGATGGTCAAACGAACAACACGTTACAATCGTCACGGCGCTTTGTCTTTGGCGTCGATGAAACATGATGGTTTTGCCTGTTGTCCTTCCACGTTTCCCTCTCATCTCTCCTCTCCCGCCTGCGGGCCTCCAAAATCCAGTCCTGTGCTTAGAGTTTCCGCGAGACTCTTTGCAGCAGAATTAATCGCTTTTAATCCCTTCACTTGGTCATCGTCGACGGCCTGCCTGGGAGCGTTGTTAGTTAGCAGCAGCAGCGAGCAGCCGTCCCCCAGATGTGTCCTGGTGCTTTTAGTCCCAATCCCAGAAAATGCTACAGTAGACTTGTCGTGGTGAAACTTTCCGTAAAGCTCCCGGTGGACCCGCCCCCTCCTTCCTTCCCGGCAATCTTGGACCGGGAAATTAACAGTTAATGTATTGACTCAAGCTTCCGGATTACGATGGGGACCGTATATTTCGGATTCGGTTTCAGAGACAGTAAAGTGCACTGTCGCCGTAATGGTTTTTCTCGACTCGGGCAAAACCCGATGACAAGCAAGTAGTAAGGCAACCAGGAGAAAAAGTAATGAACGGACAGAGAAAGTCAGACAGATAAACATACGGGAGGGCGGATAGACAGACAGACAGACAGACAGACAGACAGACAGAAATACAGACAGTCAGATAGTCGAGTAAATATGCAGACAGACAGATAAAAACAGACACAGGCACACACAGAGATAGATGGATAGGCACGTCCTCAAACAACCAGAGAGTCAAACCTTCATTACATATATCTAGAACCGGACCGACTGCCATTATTAAGGGAGATGGAAACAGCTTCCTGTTCATCGCAGGCGCGTCCATCCAGAAACTCGTTGAAATGATTGCCTTTCAGTTCGGACTGCATGACGGAAAGGGAATCCTCTAGCGTTGCACTGCTGGCCTGCTTCCTCCGTCAGAGAGGGCACTGCCTGTTTATATTTGGTTAGGCCTCTGATCAGGAAATTGTATTGCGAGACCTAAGCGCGCGCGAGCGGTCAAGACAGGGACGCAAATTGAATTTCCAACCCATGTCTACAGCACACACACGAAACCGAGATGGACTTCTTCTTTCTATAAACCATCACATCCATTACGCCAGTTTATATTGACTGGACCATTGTCCGGCGCTACTTCAATATGCCACATACAGAAGCCTCATTTTACAGTGCTCTTTTATGGTCTTTTCAGGCCTGGAATATGCCGCACTGTACGCATCGTCTCTTTGCCGGTGCCTTCGCTATTATCGTGTGGACACTGCTGATGAACAATTGCTCTGTTAATGGCGACAACATGGACCACCACCTTCGCCGGTCAGCCGAGCCGGAATCGATCTGCGAACCGGTCAACATCCCCATGTGCCGCGACGTGGCGTGGAAGTTCACCATGATGCCCAACGTGTTCAACCACGATTCCCAGGAGGAGGCCGGCATGGAAGCACACCAGTTTTGGCCGCTGGTCAAAGTGGGCTGCAGTTCCGACTTGACTGTGTTCCTTTGCTCCATGTATGTGCCGGTCTGTATGGAGGACTACCGGAAACCGCTACCGCCCTGCAGGTCAGTCGAGTTAACTTACGGTAACTGCAGTATAACTTTATATTCTAGTTGTCTGTTTATGTATGTCTGACTAACGGTCAGTATGTCTGCTTTCTATCTCCCTGTTGTTTGCTGGTTTCTTTCGGCCTACTTATATGTCCTGTCCACATACACGCCTGTCTGGATATTTGTCTTCTTATTTTTGTTGTTTGTCTGTCTATTTGCCTGCATATTCTTATGTCAGCCTGCCTGTTCATAAGTCTGCCTGGATGTTTGATTGACCGTCTGTCTGTTTGTTTATATCTTTATTGAACAGCGACTTTTTACCATATTCTCTTTCTTCCTATTCTTTATACATTTGTCTTTCTGACTATCTTAAACCGGACGTTGTCTGCTTGTTTCTCTGCCGACTGTTTTTACCTATTTAAATGTTCACCTTGCTGTCTTCTTTTCAGGTCTCTCTGTGAGCGAGCCAGACATGGTTGTGCCCCGACCATGGCGGAATACGGCTTCAACTGGCCCGAGAAGATGGACTGCGAAACCCTTCCCGACTACGGCGACGAAAATGACCTCTGCATGGATCCAGGCAACGGTAGCGCACCCGTACCGACCACCCCGAAACCCGCAACCGCTCCACCGTCTGATTTAACCGAGTGGTCAGCCACACCCATCCCCGACCCGAAGGAGCCCAAGGACCGATGCGCCTGCTCCTGTCCGTCTCCCGCGCTGATGCTGCCCTCGACATCCGACCGGACCAACGTCCACTTCGGTGGAGTCGAGGGATGTGCGGCGGCTTGTCGCAGTCCACTGGCCAGCTCGCAGGAGATGGAACTGGGCCAGTACTGGATCACCGGATGGGCCATCTTGTGTTGCCTGTGCACGGCGTTCACGTTGATGACCTACGTGATCGACACAACCCGCTTCAAATATCCGGAACGACCGATCGTCTTCATCGCGTTGTGTTACCTGATGGTGTCGGTGGGTTTCCTGATTCGCGTCATCGTGGGGCATGAGAATGTCGCCTGCAACGGGGAGGTGTCACTGCAGAACACCGTCAACTCGGGCCTGTGCACGACGGTTTTCTTGCTGCTATATTTCTTCGGAATGGCCAGCTGCATTTGGTAAGAAATATGAGAAACCCAAGATTTTATGTAACAGAAACAGACGGGAATGATAAAAACGATCCGTATGTTTCGAAACCAGTCAGAATAACCTCAGCAGACTGACGCACGGACGAACAGACAGACAAGAAAAGCAACAAAGAAACGGACAAATAAACAGACAGACAGAGATATGGATACACATAGTGGTAGACAAATATAAAGACAGACACAATGACAGACAGACAGACAGACAGACAGACAGACAGACAGACAAAAATATAGGCAAATAGGCAGTCAAGATAAACAGCAGATAGGTAGACAGACAGTAAACACGCAGGTAGATAGATTGGCCAGTAGATTGCAAGAGAAGGCCGATTGACAGACAAATAGGCATGTGTACAGAAGGGTTATCCAGCCAAGTTGAGCCGATTTTATAGCTGTCATTCTTTGATTGATTCACAGTGATTTTGATTGATCCACACATTGTTTTGTTTCCGCGAATTTCTTTACACTCAAACGGCATCCGTTGTGTGTTCCCTTGATGTATTTTCTTTTCAAGCCTTTATTACCAAACATATGCTTCCTGAGCACTAGAAAGTGATTTTTGCTGTTTTATCCCAACATTATCAGCATGAGGTCGAGCATGGACCTGCCGCTCCTCGAAAAAAGAGCTCTGCAGAAGTGCTGTTGCGCCTTGTGGTTCGTTCTGATAATTCCTGATGCGACAACCTTTATTTCTTTCTTTTTACGTATACCGGACTTGGTCTTCTTGTATCCGTGAAAGAGTGGTGTACCTAAATTGCATTCGTAGGTGAACTACTTGCTTTTCAGTCCACATGCATTAAAGATGGCGGCCTCGTTGTTTTTGACTTCCACCCCGTAATCATACCAGCATATTTTTTTCACTAACCACAAAATTTATTCGTTATCACAAAGCTATTTGCCATTCGTCAAGAAATTTTGAAGTCAAACGGGGGGTATCTTGGTACTACTAAAAAATGGTCCGTTTTGATTTTCTGAAAACATGCCCACCGTGATCTCAAAATCAATTACTTTTTTATTTCCCATCACGGATAAACAACTTTTGCATTTAAAGAATGTCTTATCAATGGTTTTATCGATCTCAGGTTGCGGATGACTGCTGCAATTTCAGCTGAACGCACGATTTCTAAAAACTCGTACCGGCTCAACTTGGCTGGATAACCCTTCTGTAGAAAACGTATATCTAACGACATGGACATGCAGATAGACAAACCCTAAAACGCCATAGGCAGGCAATCTCTATTGACTCGGGAGTGTGACCTCATTTTTCTAACTCCTCATTTCCGATCGTTTAGGTGGGTCATCCTGGCTGTCAATTGGTTTATGGCCGCGGGCCTTCGCCTGACAACCGAAGCCATCGCGGGGCATTCCACCAAGTTCCACTTGTTCGCCTGGTCCATCCCCTGCATCCAGAGCATCATCATCCTGGTGACGAAAGCCGTGGACGGCGATCCGATTGCCGGCGTCTGCTACGTCGGTCAGCACAGCCTATTCAACCTAAAAGTCTATGTCTTGGGGCCGTACTGCGCGTACTTGGTGATCGGGGTGGGCTTCCTCCTGGCCGGCTTTTGCGCCATGAAGAGCATCCGTCGCGCCATCACCGAGCAGACCCGCGCGGACCGTGAGAAACGCGAGACCCTCAAACGACTGATGCGTCGCATCGCCATCTTCTCCCTCTGCACGTTCCTCCCCAATGCCGCGCTGGTCGGCTGCTACGTGTACGAGCTGAACAACCGTCAGGACTGGGAGGAGGAGGTGACGTGTAGCTGCAAGAAGAGTGTCGTCCCCAAGCCGCTTTTCGCCGTGTTCATGCTCAAGTACCTGTGTATGCTGGTGGTGGGCATCACCTCGGGGGTCTGGCTGATCGGCCGGAAGACGGTTGAGGCGTGGCGGACCTTCCTCTGCGGGAAGTGTGTGCAGCCGTACTCGACGAAGAGTAGTGAATGCACGACGATGATTATGGCGCCGCCGAGTATAATACGCTCGCATCGCTCGCATCAGTCACCCTACCCACCGCATGGGTCACATGTTTGAGATGGGTCTCTCTGTTGGGATTTGCTGTGGGATGACGTCCTCGCTAGAAATGCTTTCTGCGACAGAGGTGTTGGTTTTATTCCGTTCTCTTGTGATAGCTTGTATTGTACTGTTATGTATGTATTTATATGCTCCTGTGAAAAATTGATCCATGGTTCGCGCGGTCTCGGTATATTGGCTCGTGCTAAGGCTACATAACGGAATACGACCTTAAATAGTACTGTACGGTCAACAGCGGCAATGTCCGTGCAAGACTTAGGCTAGTATATCCAAGTGAGACTTACTCCGAAGCCTATACGAAGAACTGGCCAATTGTCACGGCACAACATTGATGAGCGCGTATAGTCAAGCGTTCGTTTTCGAACAGGGACATGCAGGTAGTTAAGGTTCCACTGCTACACTCCTGAGCCTGTTAAGGCCCGGTACAGGGTCCGAGAACCCTTCCATCGACGAACAAGGTTGATTTCGACATGCCGTACAAAATGACGGTTCGTCGTGTTCACTTGTGCAAACAGATCCGAAATTGAAAATTATATCCCGGTTTTCCGAGGAAAACAAGTTTTATTCAATGCATGGTGACGTACACTGCCTCAATAAAAAAATCTGCTTTAAAGAAAGTTGCAAACGTTTGGAAAACGTGAGTTTCTCTCTACGAAGCACACATTTCATACTAGTGAGTGAGTACGCAGATCCATGTCTTGTCCGTTTTACTCTATGACCCATCCACGGAATTGAGATCCTTTTAATCATCCCTGCGCTCTATGGAATCACAACGCGTAGGCATTAAGGCTCAGCACAAAAGGACGAAAACGTCATCAAAACGTGCCCGACAAAATGTGGTAAAGAAAACGTACAAAAAAACTTAAATTAAGTTAAATTACAAAAGAAATTCAGTCAGTTTTAGAATCCATTCTGCGGGCAACGCGGCGGGGGAACCACCCTTTTTCATCGCGGCGTTCCGGGCTACTTGTTGCGGCGTCATCGTCTCGAACGACTTTCACCCGCGACCCGTAGAGCCAGTGTTTCTGGAACCGGGTACAACGCACAACGTCACCGGGAGCCAGCTTCAAGCGGGGCTCTTCGATAGTCCAGGGGAAGGAGAGACATACACGGCAGCCCTGGCTAAAGAGCGGAAAAATACGGCCGGAATAGTTCTGCTGAACCAGGAAGTCCACGCTGGCTTCTTGTTTAAACTGCTTTTGTCGCAGCTGCTCTTTCGTCAGGGTGAACTGGTCGCAATCCGGACGAACCGTCCACCAGATCCCGTTTCCCACGGGATTGTGCGTAGAGTTGAGGAAAACCTAGGTAAAGGTAAACAGAACAAACTTAATTCTGCAGAAAATGCTAAAACTCGGCTCGAAGATGAGAGAAACCCGAAAAGGCCCATATTCCCTTTCCCGGTTTCTTGAAAAGTGTTTCCCACCCGAAACTGTAATTTCTAAAAATCTGAGGGATCTCATCACAAGATAAAGAAACACCTTTGACCATAGTGGAACGACCATCGAGCGTGAAAGATAACGGCAGGATCCTTTAAAGTAGACAAGCTAAAATTCCTTTTATCTAGTTAATTTTTTTCCGCCATCTACTGATACATTTTTTAAGTTTTGATGAGCGTCCAAAGGGGTAATATATGTTTCTCTTTCTGGCAAGACTAACAGGTATTTCAAAACCGGCGAAGAAATTGCGGTTCCAAGCTGCGCCGTTCACGATCCTTTTTTTGACGAACGGAAGAACGAACACTTGGCGCAGAGTTGTTCGACAAACATTCTCCTACCTGTTTGGCATTCTGCCACCAGCCTAAATGATACGGATTCTCAAATCGGATTCTCAAATCGGATTCTCAAATCGGATTCTCGAATCGGATCTTTCTTTCAGTCTCCTTTCCTGCCGCAGAGTTGTTCGACAAACATATTCCTACCTGTTTGGCATTCTGCCACCAGCCTAAATGATACGGATTCTCAAATCGGATCTTTCTTTCCGTCTTCTTTCCGTGCTCTTCCTCCTCAGTCTCGGCGGTTTTTGCTTCCTCCCTCATATAGTAGGAAGCCTTGTTAAGAATCCAGCTTTCAATGGACGTTTCGTTTTTGAGGATAATCCGTAGCTGAATCACAAAGAGCGCTCCCACGGCCAAAACGACGCCCAATGCAAAACCAATCGTCATCACAATCCATAGCAGTCCGGGTAGGGTGAAGAAGACCGGCGGCGGTTGGAAGTTGAAGAGTCGCATCCAGTTGGACATTTTGGATTGTGCCACGCGACGGTTATAGTGATAATCGGTGAAGACGAAATTCAACACTTTCAACACCACGATCAGCAGAACGACCATTGCATGCAGGCAACCGCACGTCGCGAAGAAGAGGAAGCGCAAGAAATAGGCGTGGTTGCGGTGTCCGACGCAGTTATTGATCCATGGACCTGCCCATGAATGACAAAGCTTTTAGTCATTTCTCAAATTGGTCAAAAGGTCCACCGAATTTGGGATGGCAAATAAATTCTCACAGTGGTGCTCCATTTTTTGGACGCATCGTTTGCATGTACGGCAATGATGGGCACGAGGTGCTTTATAGCCTGGAAAGGGAATGACGTCAACGATTTTCAAGAGAAATTCACTAAATTCCTTCCGAAAAAAAATCCCAAAAGTAGAAGACATGGTCCCAGCCAAATCACCACATACGAAATCGATCAATCGATCGATCAATTTAATTCTCAATGAATGTGCGGCCCAACCAAATCCGCGTTGCAATCGATCAATCAACGGTCTGTCGCAACGCTTGCTTCAACTCACCCTCACAAATCAAGCAATATTGCAAGTAACCGCGGTGCTCCTCCTCCTCGGGCACCCAATTCTCCGGCACATATCCCGGCCCCACAAAAATGGCCATCAAAAAATTATACTGGGTCAATGCGGAAGACGCGCAAAACACGAATAGGTGCAAAAAGGCCAGCCAATCAATGGCGCCCCGGATTGTCGTCACCGGCCAAAAATACGTGTCACAATACAGGAATGTGACAGATATCCCTGTGATCAAAAACTGCGCAAGGAGTGTGCCCCAATACAGCAGCCGAAGAGCGCGCCGCAAGGGCGATGGAGTAGGATGTTTCGCGGTAGTTGAAACTGAGGAAGACAGCTGCGGTTGTGTTGATGCTGTTTTCTTCCGTGGCAGTGTTGGTGGCAATGTTGGTGGCGTTGAATGACCGTTTTGGGCATCCTGTTTGGTGGTTCGGTGTTCCGATGAAGTAGAGAGGGATTTTGAGGTTCTCTTCCCGGTCCGATTGCGTGGCACATTGCCTTTATCACTGTTATCACGCATGGTAGAGGCTTCTTTCAGTTGGCAAAACTGTACGCTCAAGTTTCTTGAAACCCCAAAAGAAATTAGAAGTGAAATTGAAAACTTAGAGACATTCTTCTTCTTGCGCGAAATCGGAAATCTGGTACTCAGGCAATGGATCGCCGAAGAGAATCTCGGGATCGCGCGATGACGAAGACAATGAACGCGAAAAGCAGGGTTCAACAAGCTGTTGATTGATGGATTGACGAATACGTCCCTCTAGAATGAACCAATGAACTTCGGGCAAATTTCAAAACTAACTATGTGAATGCACTGTGACGTTATTTTCACACACTTACTTATTTTGGGGACAATCAACAATCAACCAAGTATGGAAAAACTTAATGCGCTTGGATAAACTTAACTTAACTTGGGTAAACTCGGTTAACTTGGTTAAACGTTAAACTTCTCGGATTTTTCACATCTGCTCTAATACTAGTATCTGATGGGCGACAAATACGTAAAAAATGTGCCGTAGTTATATAGTCAGTCGCGTACCGGA
>LRSR01002138.1:0-24745 GCA_001579985.1 Hypsibius dujardini | reverse complement strand
ATACGTTACTAGGTGGGCTGATTATTACACTACTTTTTCCATTTAGTCTTTGGAGTAATACAATTCCAAGGATTTTGTAAATAGAAAATGACGACATCGAGAATATAGACAGAGGGAACAGCATCCCAGATAGAACAATGGCCCTTATAAATACGTCCAACGATTACAGCGAAAAGAATGCTCGAGCAATAAGATGAGCATGAAATAATAATAATTCAGACATGACAAAAATACTCTCTACAGTCTCGCCTAGAGACCAACTCTTCGTTATATAACTGGGACTGAACACTTGCAAATTCAAGACTTCGATTGATTGATTTTGCTGATACGACAAAGACTAAATGGAAAAAGTAGTGTAATAATCAGCCCACCTAGTAACGTATCCTCCGGGCCTAAAGGGACAGTTTTATGCCCTAAGGCGTACATTCCGCCCGTGCTTGCGTTTAAATTTAAACCTGTGTGCATGTGTATGTGCACTGTGTGGCAATTAAACACATGTGAGCGTGTGTGTATGGCACGAGGGCGGTGCTTAGCTGTCCCTTGAGGCCGGGAGGATACAGTACCGACCGTCGCTTCAACATCAGTCACGGGAGATCTTTCATCCACCATGCCGACCGAAAATTTCGGGAACCGTTGACGAAGTCGTCCCATCCTGTCCAGAGTGGAATTCATTTTTCCCGGTAGCCATCCGTACTCTTACAGTGTGAATCGAATAAACCTATAGCAAGCAGCTCCCAGCTAAGGGATGCCTGTAAGGGTCAGAACAACGGTTCAGTATGAAACACGGGTGCGATGCCGGTGGCACATTTCAAAAATGTTGGACGAACGATATGACAGGGGCCATAGCGGCCAGTGTGATGTCGGCCCGCACATGCCCTTGCACCAAACCAACCCTTGATAGCTTCAGTGCATTTAATTATAGATCCTACATCGAACCGCATTTCGAGAATTTCGATAAAATCGTACCATGCTAATTTGAGTATGAGACCTTGCACGATGCCCATCTGCACTCCTAAAAACGTCCGTATAAATAAATACCAGAAGAACGTGTCCCGTTCCTGATCGTTGATTGCTGCATTGTTTCATAATTTCGCAGCTATACAAACTCGACGATTTTAGCAAAGCCGGAAACTCTGTACAAGGTCGCGCTGATGGGATGCGCAGTGACTGCCACAGTCAGGGCGGTGGAGTGCTTGCCTGGAACATTGGGCACATCTAGCAAAAAAGTGTTATAAATTGATGGAGTTATACATGACTGAAATTAAAGATGGGAGAAATTCTGAAACTCTTAATGATTGCTCCATGCTGGTAGAAGTGTTGGAGTTGACGAAACACAAAACCGTAGTACTGATTGACTTGCCCACTCAGGTATACACACCCTCGTACCCTATTCTGTCCCAGGTATCCAATTAGCTCAAATCTTGAATGACAGCGTAGATCCTTGTGAGAATTTTTATAGCTACGCTTGCGGAAACTGGTAGTCGCATAACCCGACTCCCGGTTGGAGTGCGATCGCTAAGCTGGGAAGAAGCGGAAACCAATAATGACCGTATGGGCCTTAGTTTTTCAGATGGACTACATGTTTTCAATGAGGTTAACATACTGGAAAGACAGCTTCTTGGACTATTTTCGGGTATTTGCGAGTATTTGCGAGTGTGCGGTGCGAGTATTGCATACTTAACCAGATGTATAGTGTAGTATAATGCATTCTCTTCATTGCAATGCTACTTGGGCGAGACAATCCGGTTGACACTTTCACAGCCAGAAAACAAGCTGGGGACTATTATCGGTATGTTGGGGCCAAGTGCACGACCACGTCCCCGATTACAGTTATGCCAGGTGGCAGAATCAAATTGGTTGGCGGGTATGCCAGGGGGATACAAGGACCTTTAAGCCCATGGCTATATTGTCTCTATATGTTGACAAGTACTTGGATAATGACACGAGAATGAAGGTTGGTCAAAACAAAACAATGTAGTGTTCCCTCATGCGCGGGGGAGGCGACTCAAAAAAAACTAAACTGAACCTAAACTAAAACTTTGTTAACTGATTTCTCGGCTTTAGTATTTTTAGATGACTAAATAACTAAAGAAAAGTGTTAGTTACTAAAACTGTAACTGTGAAAACTAATACTAAAACTAGTCAACTAGTTTGGTCTAAAACTAGAGTAAACGTTTTAGTTAATAAAAAACTAAAAATCAATAGTAGCTAACTTTTAGTTAACTATAAAAACTATTTAGTTGAGTAAGTTTAGTTTTTGCTATCGCTAATGCTACGTTTGTAGTCCGTGTCAAATTGCCAGAAAGCCACCCAAAATGGGCAAACTCCGCCCCCTTTGCAAGGTCAACATCTTCTAACAATGTCAGAGGGACTTTCCAGATCAGTGTTATTTCGGGGCGTGGTCTGGCGAGAATCGTCTAAACAGGCTAGAATAGATGATCTGATATTTTTTGGTCAGGCACCTGACACGGACTATGAACGTAGCATATGGGGGGGAGGTTTCATCTACAGACTCTGAGTCTCTGACACTGCGAACTGACGTGACCACCATAAACGGAGAACAGACGGAGAACGAAGAACATTTACCATTATACAATGATTTAGTTATACATGTACTGCATGAAAATACATTGCTGCATTAATGTTCGATCAGCTTATGGTAATTTGATCAAGCGGTCAATTTGGATGGATGGCGCTACTAAAGAAGGTGCAGCACTTTGATTGGGGACGTTGTGGTTTTTCTCTGGATATCCTGACCACCGGTATATTATTAACGACACGGCAAAGCTTGACTAACTTTACGAAACGGTTATCGAACTGGAGATGTATATAGCACTATGGCTGTTGGACCGACGTTCCTTCCACTGAGTAATATCTCAGGTACAGTACCAATATGCTGTTATAAATTGCGATGATGAAGTAATCAAGTTATTGGAGATATAAGAGATATAAGAAGTTCTGGATTTCCAGTACTTGGTCCCGGTATAATTTCACCACCCATCTACAGCACCGTCTGGCCGAATTACATTAACTACGCCAGCATTGGGGTGCGCGCATAGCTCGTGAGATGTCACATACAATGGAAAATTGGGATATGGAAATATTCTACAGATATACGATTAGGATTGGGGATTGGGATTGGGAAAACTCACACAAAAGGGGGGCTCTTGCCCTGCAGCCCTAAAAAAATTTGCAGTAAAACTAGTGTAATTTTATGGTTAGCATTTGTTAGATTTTGGGTTAGGATATGAGGACTCGAGTGTCACCATGATTCGGACGAAAAATTTGAAGCCATAAATTACTAGTAAACTCTTGCTGATATGTTTGAATGAAAATTCCGTAACATCTGGAAATCCCAGGAACGCTAAACGTGTCTGCATGACTTTACTTAAACATACCTCTTGAATGTTAATAAGCGTAACAAGAACACGGTAATATGTAGTAATTTTTCCAACAAATATGGCGGTGACAGGAAAAATATACCGGATAAGTGCAAATTTTCTTTGTTGTACTTATCAGACCTTGCAGTTTGGAATGGCACTGGTTACGACAGACACCGATGGCATTCTTGGAGTCCTGAGAACCAACACTCATTTTCGCCACAGCACCACCAAGGTAGTATCCAAGTACAGTGCCTATACACTGCCAGATGGACCGGTCGATGGCGACCTGACTCTCGCTGAAAATATCTCCGATCGTGCCGGCCTCAGGGTCGCTTTTGATGTACGGCAGAGCTTCATTAGTATACTGTACCTCTCGGCCGAATCAATTTTTTTCTGTCGACATTAATTCAAACTTAGCTTGAAAATGAAAAAGAGTGCAAAGTTGTCCTTGCAGGGCTTTACAGTTCAGGCAAACAAAAGCCAAGAAGGTAAACCACCACTTCCTGAATTTGAAAACTATACTTCAACGCAGTTATTTTTCCAGGAGTACGCTCATATACCAGGTGCGGGAAAGCTTTTGGCACTGGCCTCCGCAAGACTTCGCCTGAACTGTGTGTGTGCTATTGATAAAATATTTTTTGCACTGGAAAGCCCACTTTAATGGCTATCCGAATCACTTTTAAAATTGAGATTCAGATTGTTGGATCAGAAATTGTTTCGAAAAACCCAAGGACTAACATTGTTATAATTTGTCCCATGGACCGTATTTGAGATCTCCCTCAACTTTAAAGCGAATCTGAAAAACCAAAACGGAAAACTATAGATCTAAGTCAGTGTACTGTACAAGAAAAAAATCAGAAATATTCAATCAATCGTGCACCACTAAACTGAGGGAGAGCTTTTTAAAAAAAACCTAAACATTTTCAGACAAGTGGTCTGGGTGGTGTACGGGTTCGGGTCCACGCTAATAACTTTCTCAGTTGTTATGCAATTGGGATAATTTCAATTACATTAAAGAGCCCAATTATTGCACCCCCTTTTTTACTAAAAACAGTGTATTTCGTTGCATTTTAGGACTCCAGTTTTGATCTAAAGTTAGAGAAGCAAGATTTAAAAAATTGGCTGAACTTGACCCTGCGACGATTTCTTTTTTTTCAAAACCAAAGTTGCCGCAAATTGATTTTTTTCTTTTGCATGGGATAGCCCCATCAAATTACTACAACATACGTGTTGTAACTTTTTGTTGCTCACGCTCTGCTTTGAGAAATGCAAACCAGTTTTGAACTGGGTCAGCGAACTTGGCAAAATCTGCCATTAACCGGGCCACTCCTAATTTTTAGGTGCTGCCACAAACCAATGCATAACACCTGTCCTGCTCCTGCCATAGCGTCGAACCAAGCAAATGTTTCACAGACCTATAGGTCTTCTTTCGAAATAAAACATAAATGTTTTTTTATCAGTTCATATAGGGTTACATTCAGTGATTTTAGTGTAGTGCCAAAAGTTCTCCCGCACCCGGTAAAGGGTAAAAAGTTACCTAAGGTGAATGTATTGAAATAAGAATTTGTATCTGGCCTCGTGTTCCATCAAAGTTGATCGGGTAACTTTTAGCTGAAGTACGTTTTATCTGAGATGATTTTCGGCACTTACCGTCCAGCTACGAATTGACCGCCTAAAACATTAAACTTATTATTGGTAGGTGTTTTGCTCCACAACCGCGGCAAACTCCTCCGGAAGTTTGCTAATGTCTAGCTATGCTCTGAATCAATTTCGCGTAGTGGGTGCGGCCGGGGCCGCCTACCACTGCTCTTTGGGATCCCGGATGAATCCAGGGAAAAAGATTTGCCATGTGGTATTAAAATAGGCTCATAAAAAATAAACTGTAATTCAAGGTGGCTGGGGCTCCAATCGTTTAGGGGAAAAACGCTAGCCGTTGTTGCATGGGTGGCATTACTCACGACTCTCACTCCTGATTTAAAATATTATTTTCATTGCTTAAATAATTTATTTGTACAGCGTGTTGAATATACCACTAAAATTTTATGACACTTCGCCCCACACCACGCCGACTAATAAAACTGTGGTTATAGGGCATCTTCAATCTCACTACGAGCATGCTTAAAATTTAGAGCGAATCATTCGTGCGGTCGGCTTTGTACGTGAACGTATGCTTGCCATGAAGCTTCGAATTCTGTAAGGAGTACCTTTGTAGACTTGATACGCATGTGCGCTAAAGAAGGCGATTTTTTATGATTTAGTGATGCAAGTAATTTGAGACTTTGCAATTCATGAAAATAAAACTGGGAAATGTGGGAAAAACGATCAACAAATTGTCATTCCCCTAGCTCATTGCTTACAAGTATAATACAAGTGTACTGTAAAACCATTATAATCGGCGTGTCAGAAAAGCACGCTGTACTCGCGTTGAACAACACGAAAATAATATAATTACTTCCTCCTTGAGTTCCTCGCGCATCGTCGAAGTTACCCAAATGATTTCCGGAGATTAAATTTATTTCCTTTAAACAGTCTCGGAATCCGGCACGTAAACCTGGTCTCTTTTCTTATTAGTTTAGGGACTCCTGCAATAAATGATGAGAAAGGCAGAGCCCACTACATCTTTGAAAAATGCATGCGGTATATTGATCATCATTTCGTCTACGTTCCCAGTACGGATGGGTTATCACTGTAACTTCCTTGTAATTTCTGCTTGCTGCTTAATCACAGACCCAACCTAGATTCAGTTTGTGGCAATCGAATCACAATTCGGCAATAATATATCGTTTATAAATTATGATATATTCTAGTGCTATAAAACGTTTGCAGCCTTTTAACACGCAGCTGCTTATGACCTCGCCGCATTGAGTGCTGTATTTTCCAATATTTCACATTTCTGCGTTGGTCTATCTTCTCTGCTCGTCTATTTATTGTTCCTCCTGAACAGTTCTTACATTTTTGTTGGTAACATCAGTATAATTTGTAATGCAGAGCCGTTTAGCTAGAACGATTATTTTCGGCTGGATGACATGGACTCTAATCTACCCGTCCGCCAATTCGGAATCGCTCAGTTTCGTTGGAGTTAATGTGGGGATCGGGACGTTTGCAGCCGGCCCAGCTGTGGTTGACCCGGTCTTCAGTTTTGCCCTGCAACAGAAAAGCATAACCTTCCCTGCAACGTTTCGCAACATGGCGTGGACAAACGAGTCATCTAACACGGAAAGTTCCTGCACAATCGGTGGTCGAGAGGCAGTGTTGAAGCTGCTGTCTTCCGTCTATGACGGACATATCAGACGGAAAGGCCGGCAGAGCATCATCTTAACTGGTGGTAGGTAGTCATAGGAAAGGATAACCCGATGCGAAAGGTGAACCTCAGCACCAAGCAAAAATGAGCTGATCGGGGAAGCTTAGCTGTGTTCCCGCTTGCTTAACGCTGATGCCTAGTTAATGTTGTAACCCCATAGGGCTAGAGCTACCTCAGTTTAGGTTAATCAACTACCCAAAATTGGCTTAGCTCCAGCTAACATCATTTTAGAATCACCGGAACTAGACCAGTTCAAACAAAGCAAAACTGGGCGACTGCAGTGGCACCAATCAATAAGGCGACTGAATTTTTATTCGGCACTCTTTAAACATTTCAGGAAACTAGCAATTTTCAAAATATTGCTAGACCAATCCTTGCACTAAAAAGAGAAACAAACAAAAGTATCCCTCAAATCTCTGCCATGCAGCAGATAACTGAAAGACCGCACCTCTGATTGAGAAAAATGCCGACAGGCACAGTTTTGAGGGCAAAACTTTGTGCCAAAACGCAATAGTTTCAACGACAGTACAGACACGCTCTGTGCCTATACTCATTTATCAGACCTCAATGTGCCTCTGCTTAGCTGCCCAGTAATTTTTAGTGCTTGTGTAACGTGAATATTCTTGGCCCCTCACATCTGCCTAGGAGCCCAAGTTGTTTCGCTTGTTTGTCGGGTGTTTATGCATTTTTTGCGGCACCTTTTGCTTATTCACTTGAGGGATTTCCATTAATTGCGCTGAAAGGCCGATCGGTGGCGGAGAATGTAAAAGACTGCATTATAGGGTTCCTTGTTGTGCTTATGCTTGCCTTAGGAGGGTGGAAATTTGATAGGACTTTATTGGAGAGTTGAGATACAATACGATGCTGTGTCGTATGTCCTGTATCGATCTCATGAAAGCGGCGAAATCCCTGACATGTCCCCAACAATGTAGACGCCCAACGGTATTGTTTGAAGTGATCCACACATAAGGGAGCCTTGAACGGTTAGTTGGCAGCATCTGCTATGGGTGCTCGAGTTTCTAATCCTTAGCTTTTTTAATTAGTTTTTAATTAATCCCACGAGTGATAATCTTAGCTCTTGTAGGCATAACCGTAATCGGTTGAAAACAACAAAATTCTATCTTTTGATTTTCAAAACCCTTATTAATGAGATATAATCCAGCCCTCAAGAAAGAGGATGTAACATATTGCTTGCGGATTAGCGCTATAATTAAAAGACTGACTGACACAACAAGATGCTTATGTGATGACGCGTGTGAGCTGATTGCTTAATTTTTTACTGGTGCGCAAAACATTTTGGATTACATGCACCATGAAGTTTGTTCAGTAAACTATACTCGGTGAAAAAGAAACAAATGTATCAGTGCATCGGAGAAGTGTTCAGAATGAAAAACAGCAGTTCCTGGTAGGTGCTATAGAGTAGTATCCTTCCTTACGAAGTACTTCATTTCAGTGAATTGTCACATCACTTTTTTCCCCGTTGCTGACATGGCAAGAGGTAAGAGATTTACCAAATATTGTTTATTTATTTGCGTTTCTCGTATATAATTAATGTTTGAAATTAGAACATAGTCCAAGAGTAATGTCTTTAGATATTTTACTTTCACAGAGCTGGACCTTCTAGTCGGAACCTGGTAAGTTCGACAGCGTTCAGTGCCTGGAATTGGTCTATTACCAAAGTCCTAGGATTAAGCCTTTGCTGAAGTCCTAAGAATTAAGTCAATCAGATAGTTATTCTGTATAATATTACATGACTGAAAATTGACTTCTGATTATAGGTAAAAAGTTCTTTCCATTTTAGAAGCAAAAAAATACAAATTAATAATGAGATACTAGACTGTTATTTAGCATAATTAAATTTTATTTGACGCCCGACTTCCGAAAGAGGAGACAAGGGCTGCACTTGACCTTCAGAAAAAAATGTGGGCGTTATAAATGTTTAATTGAAATTTAGTGCTGTTGGGGCCGCTGACTTTCGATATTTTCGGACAGTCGGGTCCGGAGACCAAGACCCTGATTGCTTAGATTGCCGGGAGAATGACAGAACAGACAGGCAAAAAGAGATGTCGAATTTTTGAGTTAATGCATTAGTATTGAACTGTAACGTGGCAATGCGGTGTCTGTTTTAGGCACTCCTGACATTTCTTCAATAAGTATTCTTCTGACACAAAATTATTAGATCGACGAGCGAAGCGATGGGTGAACGTACTGTTTACTGGGGATAATTGCGTAAAACCAGATTCGTTTGACTGTCTAACATTTTTTAGTTTACTCGAATCCCCATTTTCCACTGTAATAGCCTCACTTGAAACTGAACATACCTATTTTATCCGTCCATAGTGGAGCCACTGACCTCGCACCTACGGAAAGGAAGCGTTTTCCCACGCTTCTCAGCTTCAGCCAAGCCGACATGGCCGCTTATTACAGTGCAACCTTGACTTTAATCCGCAAGTTTAAGTGGAAATACATTGCGGTGATCAATGACAATCTCTCGGGGAACGACTTTGGACCCAAGAGTAGAGCAATTTGCGCGGGAATAATTGCCACCTTGTTCAAGATTGCACCAGAAGTTAACTATCTGGAAATTCAAACAGATTCTGCTCGCACTGGGCATGACTGGAACACAACCCTTATCAGCGCGAGTGATTACTCCCATGGTAAGATTAAACTTACCTATAAAATGTATGTTTGTAGATTGATTTCCTTCTGCGTCTTAATATTATTGATTTTTGCTTTCAGTGATTGTCTGTTGCACATTGACCGAGCAGCTGCACCACATGTTGGTGAGTGATTTGGGAATTGATTTCAGTTCCCAAAGAGATGGAAGCATCGTTCAGGGCTGCTAGAATAGCGACCGCGTTTTTCCAAGAGATATTGATTGAACCATGTAAAGTTCGCGAAGCTGCGTTTTTGTAAAAATTAATATCACATATAATTTTCCGATTTCTTGCTGATTTTTGAATTTAATACATTTACAAACAATGAGAGAAAAAAGTGCAATCGCGGCATTTATACCTTTTCCGAACTTGCTCAGCACTGGAAGGTCTACCTCGTATAAGAGGTTACAGATATGGGCAACGTGATGGATTGGGCGCCATTCTATGAGACGCAACTATCACGTTGCTACAAATCCTGCCACCCACACGCTTCAAGGACAGACATTTTTGGCTTATGCTAAAAGTTCTCCTTTTTGTCCTCTTCCACTTTATGAGTGCCAAAAGTTAGGAGAATCCATTTACTCCTTAATCTCAATGTATCAGGATTCTAAAGTTTGAGCATCAGTAAAGTAAATTGTGTGATCATAACGCAATGGGTGCCACAGAAAGCCTTTGTCTTTTTCGCTCAACTGTACGACGGGCAGTGTTCATTCCTTAGAGTCTGGACTTTTTTCAGCTAGTAAACGTATCGAATTCTAGAAATTGTAATCGTTTATCAAATTGGAGGACCACCGTTAGTATCGGAAAAAATGAAAAGAGGGGACAAGAATAGGACAGGGGAGGGGGACTTTTAGGCTCAACCGACCTTGTGTGTATTAGTATAGCAGTTGAGTTTGAGTAAAATTAAAGCCTCATTGATGTTTAATTCGACCAAACGGCAATTTATGTACCATAGGTCACAGCTTCCAAACTCGGAATGGCTGAAGGACAATATGTAAGTGCACTACACTGTTGCGTCTCGAATGATTTAAATCATTTTAAGCAGTGAACGAGTAAAAAAACATTTTTCTTCACCAGGTGTTTTTGTTCGTATACGTCCAGCAGGCACCCGGATACAACCCTCCAATTCGTTCGCTTTTGGCACCACCCGGTGGTTCTATGAACGAGGTGCATATGCGGGAAACAATACCAGCACCAAACAGCAAGACTTATTTGAACATTTTTAAGGAATGAGCGACATTTGCAGTAACTCGTGACTTAAATATTCATTTTGTTTGCGCATTCCATCATCCCCGCTTAGGGAACCAAATTATTTTCCAGGCCTTCTGGAAGATACTTTCTAATCTATTGATTATCCGATCACCTCCCGCCGACTGGATGAGACTCCGTCAACTGACCGGCAAGATAGAGCGGTCGATGGGTCCACTAAGAGGCCAGGCGACCGCAACGGAATCCAACGTGAGTCGCATACAGTAGATGTTCACACTTCGGTGCAACATTTGTAGCAGGAACCTAGAACAATGTCAGTTTTGTTAACATATGACACAGTTGAACGAGCTGGTGGTGATCTGTACCGAGGTGGTAGACGTTATCGCTCAGGTACGGCGCTTCCAAACTATGGGCATATTATGTTGCGTTGGTGTTAAAGAGGCCTTTTCTTTGAATGGCTACAGATTCTGGATGAAAATGCAAAGACCGCTGGAAGCAGCATAGACAGCGGCGGGTCACGTCTGGCTCAACAGATTTACAATCGAAGCTTTTATTCAGCCTTAACCGACACTGAGGTTGTATTTGGAAAGGTCGGGATCAGGAAAAATTTCCCTCAAGTGCGGCAATTTGATAAGAAGCTGAATGATTTTAAGGTATGGTTAGAAAGTAAGATTTGAAGACGATTGGTGAACCTTTGACTTTCTGGGGGGGACTTGTCTTGATCATTATCGACAGGTGTATTTGGATCACTTGTGTGTAGGGAGCTTAATGCGCTTTTGGATTTGTCATAGGTACTGGGTCGCTCACTTTAATCCAGATATCTCCGGAACCATTGATACTAAATATGGCTCAATCTAGTTTTATTTCGGAATATTCGTTTCCTATTGAAAAAGGAACGCGAGGTTTAGATATTTTATTGTATTTAGATATTATTGTACTTGGACTTTTATGAATAGACGTGATGATTTGCTTTTGGCATTGATTGGCTCGAAATCTCATCACGTGGTTTTTTTTGGCTTTTTGCAATGACTATTTTTGTGACAAGATATTATTTTATTTTAAAAAGCTTCGAAATCAAAAAGAGGACGTGAGTGGTGATAACAGATCAATATCTAGGTAGTACACTTTTGTCTGAATCAAAGCCCCAGGTTGCCCTTTATGTGCCAAGTTGCAGTCTGAAAGGAGTTTCTTAATGTTTCAATTTTTTTACGCCGAAACTAGGCCTCAGATTCTAAATAAGAACTGCTCAGGTTATTGCCATTAGAATTAGTTAGGGAAATGCCGCTTCAAAAAGTAGAAGAAAATCCACGTTTGATGTGAAAAAACCGCAATTGGAAACAGTTTTTTACCTTATCCTTCAAGAAGCACCCCAGATTCTGATCTTGCTCTTTAATTTTTTTATTCATATAGACCGACAGATTCTAGAATCAAATACGTTGATTTCAGTGAAATCGGTTGAAAATTGACTTCAGGCGCTTACTTCTTCTGACGAGATGATCATAAGTAACATGCCTCGTCCTCAGAGAATTCGGAAGTACTGGACAAGACTTATTGTTGGGTCATCAGGTTGTCATTCCTTTTGAAATTCAGTCGACGAAACTGTTATCTCGCTACCCGAAAAATGTGATTTCTCCAACCAAAATGTATGTCCGCTTGACGCTTCAGATCGTCATGCAGTTCGACTCTGAAACAGTGGAATTCAAGCTCGTAGATGGTGGCATCAATTGGGCAACAGGAATAGCTCCAGTGGACCGACCAAGCTTTCTAACCGAAGAGTTGAGGCGCCTACAGCAAGCGCGTGTCCTAACTGTTGCTGTCGGAGCCGCTTCGACGATTTTAATTATTGGCATTACCGTCCTTGGCACGTGGAGGTGAGGCCTCTTTGATCATTGACCTTCTGACTTCCACTTGAATTGCATACGTAGGCACTCAGAAAATCTTGCCTGTGGTTGTGGTGTTTATAGGATCTGGCATCGGACTAAACTTCGTCAGATATGGTGGATAGTTCCTCGTGAGCAACTCCGTTTTCGCAATAGTCTGAAAGGCAGTTTAAAGCAGCGACTGCTGCGGACTTTTGCACCCTGTGTAACTGTGCGCCCGACGGAATAACAGTTACATCTAGAGAGTGGTTTTCTAACTTGTAGTTCATTTCTAATTTCATGTCTACGTTCCGGCAAAATTTTGTGGCGCCCCGCAAGCCCAGCAAGCCGAAGGCGACCTGAGGCTTCATGTGTTGTCAATTTGCTGCTTTAGAGTCCCTTGTTACGGCACAACACAGTGGCACGCTGAGCCTGTGGGCCAACGGGCACTTTTGCCCCTTTTCCACTATTGATTGGCCCGTCTGATAAATTCAACCATGGGCCCCTCAGCGCACATTACAGCCCCGTGACTCAAAAACATTGGCCCGTCCGTCCGGTAGTTTCAGTCTTCATACTAGTGAACCGGCCATTTATTGGAGCCCGCACTAATGGCCCATGAGAAATTAACCGGCTAACAATAGACGGAATGCGATTTGAATCATTTCAACTTGATTCTAACTTCACGCCGTTTATTCACGCTATATTTCACGCACTCTCGCACTACGATATTTACAGCCCATCCCGAATCAATCGCACTACGACACAACAATACTGCGTAGATCCACCTGAGAGTGCGGATAACAAATCGCAAATAAAAAATTAATAAGGAAGAAAAAGGGTCAGTGGCTTCGGGGATACCAGGACGCAGCGGCCAACTTTGGCAGTACCCGCTCCACCGTAATCCACTCCTCCGGGTTGTCACGTGCACCATAGAACTCGAGCAGTTCATCCACGGCCCGCTCCTCCGCCTGGATAAGGTGGAGTGGGCGCGATCGCGATTTCTGCAGCTCGAATAACTGCGATTGCTCTTCACGCTGGATTGTGAGGAAACTGCTGACCGGATTGGGACTGGTCAGCGGAGAGATAGAGTTGAAGGAGGTAGACGGGGTGGATTTGGACGCCGCTGGTTGAATACTCCATGGCTGAGAGGGAACCTGCAGAACACAATCGCAATAGTCACACAGTTCAATTCACTCTAGAATAGTTACGCTTTTCATATGTACATGTACATACATCGCAAAATGTATCCACTTCATTTTTCTAAATTATTCCAATATTAATGATAATTAAAGAAATTTGACTCATCAATCAGGCGCTTTTTTTGGTGGAATTTCAACGTCGACCGTCACCGAAAGATTCCATTTTCTTGAATTTCTTTGCAAATATAGCAATTACTGAAACCATTTGATTTCATAATTTTTTTACACCACACCACTCCAAATTAAAATTGGAATCGACTGGCATTAAGAGAATCGCTTGAGGATATCAATTGGGGCAGACCTATGCGTCAGTTTCAATCCAGAACGGAAAGTCAGAATGTTCCGAAGCCCCGCCCCGACATCCAGATAAAAAAATTCTGCTCACTCTAATCGACTTGAATTTGAATTTGAAGAGTGAACAAAATTGAGAAATGAAATCCTTTAAAAATTCTTTTAGTCTTTACATTGAAAATCAAAGACACTCGAATGTTGAAGTCTTTTCCCGACTTTCAAATTCTGCCAAAAAAATTCAGAGCCTAACCGGTGAAATTAATTTTATAAAAAATCGCCAATACGGGACTAATTTAAAAAAATAAAGAAGAGAACCTCAAGATTTGGAGGAATTTTGAGAACCACCTCTGATAAGCGCCCCCAAAATCAGATATCGATAAAAAATGAGAGGCACATATCACAAACAAGCAGCTCATGTAAGGCAGGCAACAGATAATACGACAGGTATGATGCAGATACAGACAATCAGGCAGACAACATCGATTCATTTAAAAACATCGGCAAACAGGCAACCAGTGTATGCGTGAGTTTGTGTCTGGTGCATCGGATACTGATAAACAAAAATATACTGTCTCTACAAGAACGCAGACACATAGGACTGGAAAGGAAATCTGACATCTGAAACACATAGACAAGAAGGAAAGAGACGGCCCGAAGGAAATACCGACTTGCAGACAATCACAGCCAAAACCGATGCAGACGAATAGAACAAGCAAATCAACCTGATAGAAGAGCGACAGTCATACAGTCAAATAGACAGACTGAGGATTACGACAGAGAGACCGACAGAGAGACCAATCGATAGACTGACAGACAGGCGGATAGTCGCACAAAAAGATCGGGCATTTACATGTAAAGTTGGCTTTGAAGGAGGCACGACGACCGGGGATGTTTTCGCAGCAGTCACAGCTGCAAATGCAGCTGCCTTCTTCGTTTCCTCTTCCTCCATAGCCATCACTTCCATGAAGGTGGGCCCAACCGGTAGTGCTCTGTTCCATGGATTGCTTCTAGGTCTCGTCGATTCTAGCTCTTTCCCCGCCGCCTCTTCCACAACCGCATCAGTCGCTTGCAGTTTCACACCGACAAATTTGCGACCATGCCTGGAATGCGAACCGGTTTTCGGTCGGTTCAACGGCGTTGCCTTCTCCAGTTTGAACGCCAGAGCTCGGCGTTCTTCTTCCATGATAGCCGACAACGCGGCTGGCACCTTGGCCGGAGTCAAATCAATGCCGTCGTGGATTCTGAAGGCTGGGGCGACGTATTTCGCCTTCGGTGAGGATGAAGGCGAAGGAGAGAGGACGCAGCCTTCGTCATCGGACTCTCGGAAGGAGGTGTTGGGACTAACTGCCGCTGATGATGGTGTCTTTCCATTTATTTCCGGCGGAATGTTTTTCAAAGAGGAGCAAATGTTGTCAACCACAGACCTCGGAACCATCTAAAAATATGCAAAAAACAGAATGAGAAGGGGGAAAGATCAAAGAATTTTAAGAAGAACAGATGAGTAGATAAACAGCATTAGGGCACATAGATAGACAGGCAGGTAGACAGACAAACAGACAGACCGTCAGGCAGACAGGAAGATAGAGAGGCAGATAGACAGACGAAAGAGCATGGAGGCACATAGACAACAGAACGACAAGCAGGCAGGCAGGCAGACATGCAAGGGCAGCCAACAGAGCCATCAGTGTAAGTCCTCAGAAAGATTGACAGGTAAACAAAGAGACAAAGAAACAGACAGACAAAGAGACAGACAAAGAGACAGACATACAGACAGAGAGACAGGGATATCCCCATAGGTTGCGTACCGGGCTGAGAGGTTCGTTCCTTTTTTCCGGTCCGTTTCTTTTACCAGACGGGGATACCTGCGTCCAGTCACCGGCCGCTTCCACCGGGGCTAACATTTTGTGATCGGAATTCCGATCCTTTAACACGTTGTTCTTTGGTGGTATCTCCAGCACGGATCTTTTTGCAAACGATTTGCCCCGCGAGCGGATGTTGTCGCCTGAGTCTTGATTGTCGTCTGGAATGTACTCCCGAGGACTAGTTCGACTGACTTGATCGAAGTCCAGCCCGGGGATGTAATGGGGAGTGATGATCCGGGTGGACAGCGAGGATTTCATCTTCTTCTTGTACATAGTGCTGAGGAGGTTGAGGGTGGTCTTGTCCAGATCGGTCAAGTGCCGGCTTTCAAAGAGTTCTGAAAAGTACAGAGGCATTAATATTAGCTCGAAATACTAATTACGTGGAAGCATTAGAGGTAAGTAAGCATATTTCGCTGTCTTGCGCTTACTTTGTCCTAGATATTTTTTACATTAGTACTTATCTACCAAGAAACTTATCGTACTAGTTCCACTGTGTTCAAGTGTTTACCAGTCTGAAGCTCATCTACAATCACCATAGATGATGTGCAGTTTGATTACAATATCAATCTTAAATAGTACGCGTAAAGAAGTCAACGACAGTAGAGACCTGCACACTACATTCAACCAAGTCCTTACAGCCTCAACAGAGAAGTGATGAAACAGGAAAGGATTCTACCACCCAACAACAAATACATTTCTAAACGTCTGTCTGTCTGCCTGTCTTCCTGTCTGTCTGTCTGGCTTCTTGTCTGTCTGTGTGTTTATACATATTTGTTTGTTTACATGTCTATTCATTTGCATGCCTATTTGTTTTGGAGTATCATCCAGAATCTTTTAAAAAGAGGAGTTATGCATAGTTCGTCCAGGACTGTACAACATTCCCAACGTAAGCCACTATGCCCCGTGACAATACACTGGTGCCCTCTACGCCAAACTAAAGTCCAGTGCCAATCAAAAACACTAATTAGCAGCACATCTCCAGGCGACCCCCCACCCAAGGCATTCTCAACATGGGGTGTCAAAGAGTAGAGACGTCAGCGACCAGCATGCCAGCGTCAGCTCAAACATGCCATCGTTTCCGGGCATGTTGGAAAAAGAGCTTTTCATCCCCGTACTGTGAGGCGACGAACGCGCTCCTCGACACCAGCTCCCCAATGTGATCCGTCGGCCCGCCCTGTTAAACCACAAGTACACAAAAGCAGAAACTGAAAAGCTGCCATTTTCCACACCCAACGCAATCACATGCCCAATTAAAGTCGCAAGTCCTGTACCGGAATTCGCCGGGCATAGACGTTGTATAGCAGCGAACCCTGCGGGATACGCGCCAGGTGAATGCGCAAATCTTCCCTGCTGTCCGCAGCCCAACCGTTGGCCGGGTTAGGGGTAAAAATAATTTGGAACGGCACGCTGATCTGGTCACCCACAATGGCCTCGCCATGGCAGTTCACTACCGCTTGTTCGCTGAGGCCTAGTATTAGCTCGCTATCCGGCTTGTCCTTTTCTTCTCCTGAAAAGGAAAAGAAAACACCGGATGTCAGAACACACTCCAGGCAAAATGGCGAAAACAAGTTGCTACTACGAAATTCGTGCCGCGTACTGTAACACATGTATCTGCTTGCCTGCCTGTATGCATGTATGCATGTCTGCTTGTCTGTCTGTCTGTCTGTCTGTCTGTCTGTCTGTCTGTCTGTATGTCTGCCTGACTACTGTCTTCTTAACTGCCTGCCTGAACGTTTGCCTGCCGATCATCCTGCTGGGTATTTGGTCAATTCATCGTCGCCTTTCTAAAATGTACGCATAAGCTAATCATTTGTCAGCATATTCAAATTGCTACATGTCTGTCGCATTCCTGACGGTTGGATCACTGTACGACCAATTGATTGTCGATTTGCCTGTGCGTTTTCATGCCGGAGTATTTCAATCCTCTGAGTGTTGGCTGATATGCCTGTTGGTTGTTTCCTAATCTGTTCCCATATTTGTTTGAACGTTTGATCAACTGAATTTCAGTTTGATTGTTTGTCTGCTTTCTCGATTATCTGCCGGTCTTTCGGTCTGCCTACATGTCTCTGTTACTCCTTGTCACTCTGCCTACCTGAAACTTCCCACCTGCCTGTCTGTCGCACGGTCGGCCTCTGTCAGTGTCTTTCGTCAGTCTGTCTACTTGTCTGACCTCCCACATGTCTGGCTGTCGCATTGTCTGTAACACAGTCGGCCTCCGTCTGTATGTTCGGTCAGTCGGTCTGCCAGCATGTCTACTGGCCAAACTGCGATCTAATCTGGCCAGGTGTCTACCTGGCATATTCTTGATCGCCTTCCGAAAGGGGCCGGCCAGCAACTTCCCCGGTCGCTCCACCGGTTTTTCCAAGACATTCGAGAACTTGTGCTCGAAAAAGTTGCGGTTTTTCCCCTGCCCGTCCAATGCGTTCATCACGTGCATGTTCTGTGAGGGCTGGCCCTCGACGAAAATCTTCACCGCCATCCCGGGGATGTAGTGCTCGTGGTTCCACAGCGCCAGCGACAACCGCGCCAGACCGATCCCGCCGGATGCAAAGATGCCGGAGTAGTAGCAGTTTTCCTTGATCTTCAGCTCCACCTTGGCCACGCTGCCGTGGGCGTGGATGAGTTTGGCCCGGCCGTCCGGCATCTCATCACTAGTGTGCTCGAAACTGACCCGGTCGAAGCCAGGACGAAGCAGTCGGACGCGAGAAAAGAGGCCGGCGTCACCTTGGGGCAGAGCTTCCAGGGGGTAGGCAGTGGCTTGGATCTTGCTCCAGATGTCATCTTGCTTCGAAAGGGAAGACATCCCTGAAACAAAATGAACAATACAATTGATTGTCAACAATCGGAGAAGAAATTGAATCGCATAGCCACATTAAA
The DNA here is from genome assembly GCA_001579985.1 of Hypsibius dujardini. NCBI lineage: Eukaryota > Metazoa > Tardigrada > Eutardigrada > Parachela > Hypsibiidae > Hypsibius > Hypsibius dujardini. Next base: position 6,107 of record LRSR01002138.1, on the reverse strand, counting down.
TCTACAATGAAAACAATTCATGAATCAATTGGACATTTCCCAAAGTATGCAACATGAGACAATAACAAAGTAATAAAGTGTAAACAAATGAAATTAACCCTCAATATATGACAGGAGAGGATCCGGCTAAGAATAAGACACATAGAACTGAATACAAAAATGACGGAAGAAATACTTTAAGAATATAATATTAAGGTAAACCGAACCGAATTAAATTCAGAAATTATAATTAAGACATAGAAGGAACCAGAGAAATAAATAAAGTGTTACCCAATTTCGAGTAGAAAAATCATAACGGAAATGTAGTCAGTGGTAAAAAAATACTCAATCAAATTTAGCCAAAGCAAATCAAATATAAAAATGCTAAACTTCACAAAAGTAAAATTATAACACTTTACCTGAAATAAGCTTGTCCTTTCTTGCTTGATGGACGCTAAAACCACCTAAACCAAAATTGGCCGCCGCAGACCGCAAGTACAGGAACTCGCTAGCAATCCGTGGAAGAGATGCAAGTTCCGCAGAAAGCAAGAGACGGAAGTTGCCGAATTTCCCGACCCTCTCACTTTCCAATTCCCAATTAAACTGCGCTTTTATACGCATCGTGGCAAATTTACAGGGCAAAAATCCTAATCTACCATACACACAGTAGTAATAGTGGAAGTCACGCAGTGTGACTTCACCCCCGGAACTCTCCGACCCGCGTAATAACTTTGTCAATTAATTCAATCTTAATTGGGACTTCCCCCGCCGTGCACCTCATGGCATCCGACTGCCCGTCATCAAGAGCTTTAAAGAAGTGGGTAAAGCCTTGGCGACAATCAGTGTATATGGACCAGCGCCAGTCAGACAGTCAGGGTGAGAGAAAGGGATATAGACAAGCAACTGGCAAGCAGATGAACAGGCAGACGGGCAGGCAGGCAGACAAAAAACAGACAAAAAGACAGACAGAGACACGCAGGTAGGAAGGCAGGCAGTCACACAGACAGATAGGCAAACAGGCAAACAGACAGACAGACAAATTATCGATGGGAAATATAACTCCGCGTGTGTTTCATGGCAATCAAATCTACATGTCGTCTTACTCGACCGAGCACTCTGTAAGGTTCCTACCTGGTAGCATGCACAACATCAGCTCCACGCAACTCATCCGCAGGCCTTCCGCATTGTACATCTCAGCGATCCGGAGGAAATTTACCACGGTATCGGCGGTCAAAAACGGCCGAAAAAATTCCGCCGCCACCGCCCTCAACTCATCATCCATAATAAAGTCCGCGACCCGCAACAACCCCAGACACTCCTCCGCCGTCGCGGGCCGGTCTGAAATCCGCTTCTCATAGAGAAACTCCATGAATCGCAAACCGGTCGGCAGATCACACGGCAGAACAGCTGTATGCGTCTGTCGAGAATTTCGCCAGCGCTCCCCTTCCAGCAACAGCTCGAAATACAACGTCCGACTGGTCAGTTTGAAGCGATGCGTACCGATGGTGGCGCCGTCTTCGTCGCAGACCACTTCCATGTCTGGCTCCACGTCCCACAGACCCCGGGCGGTTGGGTAAAAGTCACGGCGGATTTCCTAAATCACAATTGAAATCCAGGTATTAGATGTGTTGGTTGATCAATTGATTGAGTGATGATTCAATTTTGATTCGTTGATTTAAAAATTTATACCTGCCACTGCGCCAATTTTTTTGCGTCATCGACAGCCCGATGGAATTTCACATGCGATGGAATTTTTCCGGGTATTTTCAGGACAGCTGGGAATGTGGAATCATCCAAAAACTCCGGCAGGAGATTCCGGAAGTAGGTGCTGCCGGCCACGAGGTAGAGCTTCTCAATGTGGACGTTGATGGCGCCCCTGTCGGCAACGATAAGCACCGAGGTGTCTGTTGACGGTGAATGCCTCGTACGAGACACCCCGTTCGACTGGTGCGTTTCCATCGGCCAAAGGCGAAACGGGGCAGAGCGTTGCAGAGCTGCGAAACTGCGACTGCCCGGCTCGGAGAAGACTTTTAGGGCACGCCAGAGCTTGGCGACCCGTTCCGCTGCTCGCGGCGGTGTTGGCCCGTGGGCGGTGACTTTGTTCCGATCAGACTGACTGAACGGAATGGTGTAGACTTCACCGAACTCGGTGGAGACGAGGAGTTGGTCCGAACTCAGGCTGTGAAGCAATAAAACATGAGTGTCTGTAAGCTGGTTCAGTAAGACAGACACAGGCAGGCAGATCAGCAGGCAGACAGACACATAGACAGACAGGCAGGCAGGCAGGCAGACATACAAGTACCTGATGTGATAAATAGAGCTCATATTTCGCGGTAATCCCGAAATATTGATCACAGACCAATAACTAGATCGTCCTGAGTCCACATACAGCAGCGGAATGTCCGATACGAGGGCCACAATCACCAGATCCCGATTCAAAGACATCTCCCTTCCCGGCAGCGTCAACTTACCACCAAATACGCAAATCTCACTGAGAGCCGGAGGCTCCTTCCACATTACACCGGACAATCGTGGTAGGCGCGGCAGTCGTTTAATCTCGTAGTCGTGTACTAGGACCATGTCAGGCACGCCTGCGTAAGCAGGGTCCCGATATATCACAAAGGCGGCGTCGCTGCATCGCACAAAACGAGCCGGGAGATACTGCTTTAGTTCAGTCATTTCTCTTGGCAGTAGGTTGGTCAAGTCTGATGCGTCAGAAGTTGAACCACCAGGAGAAACTCCTGAAAACAACGCATTATCACTTTAAACCAAGCAGACAGGCAGACAGGCAGACAGGCAGGCAGACAGACAGACAGACAGACAGACAGACAGACAGGCAGACAAACAGAAAGGCAGACAAACAGGCAGACAGACAGGCAAACAGACAGACAGACAGACAGTCATTAGTTCTTCCAACACACCTTTTGACCGATCTCTTCGCGGTCCGAGCTGTCCACCATTGAAGCCGATCGCATAAATCGCTTCTGAGCTCCATGCCAGTGTATGACACCGTTCAGCAGCAATGCCAATAATTCCGTGGTAGACCGGTACACCAACCGCTGCCTGTGACCGCGATCTCCGATGAGTGAGCGAGTGAAAAGACGGCAGCGCAGTGGGCACCATCAGGCTGATCGGGGGCGGACTCATCCCCAGCTGGAAGAACTCATTCAAGCCGCAGGAATACGCAATACCGTCCGCGTCCAGAAACACGCTATGGTTCACTCCGGCTGCGATTCGCACTATTTGCGGTGGTTCTGCTTTAGCCAGCGAACGGAATGAGATACGAGTCGGTGTTAGGCAAGTCTTTTCCGATCCTAAGCCAAGTCTACCGCCTTGTCCGTGGCCGCAGCTGAAAACCGAAACCCATCACAATCAGACGAGAACGAATACTACTCAGCTGCCTGTCTGTCTTTCTGAATCAGGAATATGTCTGCATGTCTGCTAGTCTATCTGTTTGTCTCCGTTCGTATGTCTTTCTGTCTGTCGGTGTATCTGTATATCTGTCGGTCTGTCTGTCTGTCTGTCTGTCTGTCTGTCTGTCTGTCTGTCTGTCAGTCTGTCTGCTTGTCGACCTGCCTGTTAACTCACACAAAGACCCCATCAGGGGACAAGAAGATTGTATGAAACTTCCTCAAGACAACATCTAACGCTAAGCCTTGACGATTAGTGTAGTTGTCCACTACACTGGGAAGATAAGTTTCGAGCAAATGCTCCGACATCAAGGCCCCCGGCGGCAAATGAGCGCCGTGGATGTGCACTTCCCCTCGAGCCACGCTCCGCCCCATCACCGTGTCAGAATGGCCACAATTTATGCATTCGCTATTCGGCTGGCCGTAAAAGGCAGCGCGGACCTTTTCCGGGACGACACGATCTTGCGTTGCTCCCCCGTATCCAAGAGTGTAGTTAGCGTTGTTGCCCCAAGTGTGGAAGGCGACCGGGTAACAGGCACCCTTGGCCTTGGGTGAAGATTCGGTTATCATGATGGCCTCCGACAGGTTTTGTTGATCCCATATCAGGAGCTGAACGGGTGAACAGTCATCGTGGTCCTTGATCGATATGTCCGCGCCTTGGCGGAGAAGCCAGGAAGCAGCGGCAATTTCTATGGAAGAAAAGGGGCACAAATCAAACCATTAAACCAAAAGGACAAATTCGGACTATTTAAAGCACGAAATTTACTTTTTATACCAATATGAATTTTGAGTAATATTCGGAACATGAATAAAACAGTATATTTAAAATATCTCAAATAAATATATTCATATTAAATATTTTCAAAATATCTCAACCATCAATTCATCAATCAAGCTAAATTTCCCCCTATAAAATTCGGCCAAGGCTTATTATCAACAACTCATCGATCAATCGAAGTGTACACAACGAATCCTTCCACCTCTCAGCATTTCTTCCCGCCCTTCTTCACCATCAAGCTTCCCGCAGCCTTTCAAACTTTTTCACAAACCTCCTTGAAAAAGAGCCCTGTGTAGAGCCGTCCAGCCGGATTCCGCATCCACCTCGTCCACCAGGGCGCTCTTTTCTTGCGGCGTCCTCAACGAACTCTCCCCGCGGCATTTTAAATACCATGTCATGATTTCCTCCCTTCCCATACTAGCAGCCATGTGAAACATCGACTTCCCCGACGTATCCTTCATCCGCCAAGGCTTCGGTGTCGAGCAAATGCAAGGAAGTAGTCGTGCGAGTTCGTCGCGATTTTTCGCGTGGGTGCAAGCGGAAATAATGGCGTCCCGGTGAAAAGTGCAGCTAGCGCAGCAGTCCGTGTCCACATTCGAGGGTCCCGCGAGATTTTGGGTGGGTGCCATGGCGGAAAAATATGGAAAAATAGTTAGAAAGAAAAACTCGCTCGAGTAGCAAAAACGGGATTTAAAAGAGGCAAGCGGAAGACGCAGTTCCAATGCCACAATCAAGACAATCAACGCTTCAGCGGACTGTTGAACCTTTGATTCAAGACAAACAAACCACCGGATGAAAAACAATACAAGAAAGAGATCGGATTCGAGCTGAGAAATACAATTCAAAAGAGATGCTGAATACTGAGTGGGAAAAAGGAAAAAAGAAATTAAAAACGGAACAGGGAGGAATGCGACAACAAGAAGAAACTTCGAAATCAGCTGATGAAATATCGTGGCATCGACAAATACAGATATTCCGTAAAAAGTGCCAACGCAACAACTAATCAATCAATCAATCAGACAATGAGATGTCGCAGCCACGCCCTCAACTTCATCAAACGTATACGTAGTCTGGTGATCGTTGTAACTGTATGACGTAGTGGTATCAATCAAATTACGTTGGACCAATCAGAGAGTTTCAGCCACTTTCCCTTAAAACTATTACAGCGATTGATTGATTGTTCCAAACCCAAACGATATTTCCAGTCCAGCGAATTCCAGTCAGTTGTGTCTTCTACCTATGTTTCTTACAGTTTTGAGTACGTACGAGTATTTATTTGCCAGTAATGAATGAAATATCAGGGCGGATGCGTACTCAAACCAAAACAGGAAAGGATTCCACTGATCCGAGCTCGCACCACTGAAAACTGCGTATAAGCATGACGGAAAAAAAGCGGTCAAAATGAAAACTTTATGCATTGTCCATCATTTAAATTCGCTCCTCCTTCGCTCATTTAGAAGGAACGGCGAAAGTCCTGGCTCCCACCTGAAACAGAAAGAAAAGAACTAGACAAAAGCCTAGAGAAACAATTGTAGCACAATTTACAGTTATCGACAGTTTATATGTTTAAATATTTAAATAATATATATATACATATATCCTAGTATATTAGTAGTATGCTAATAGTATAATTCATATATCTTTTAGTAATTTACTAATACTAGTAACAATATATTAGTAGTCTGCTAGTGGTAAGAAATACCAACATTTCAGTGATATAGGGAGAGTAGTAATAACATATTCATACTGCATAACTAATTATTAAATATTAAATATAATTAAAGTTAAATAAACTTAAAAGCTATTTTATAATCAAAACTGCTAAAACATTCACTGTAAATTGTATCTATTTTTCTGTCTTTTAAATCACACACGACGTTTTGCAAATTTAAATTCTTCTTGTTATACAGTTTTATCATAGACCATGATGCTAAATAATA
>LRSR01002134.1:0-10693 GCA_001579985.1 Hypsibius dujardini | reverse complement strand
AAAATATTTGTCTGGACAATAGCAGGTGGACCTTATTAGGAAGTAATTTTAGACCACGACGACGCCGACGACGATGGCTAGCGTATACACGGAGACAGGATGGAGAAAAACGCAGCGGAAACTTCCGTGCATTCTTCCGTTGTTGATGGTTCGCGAGCTCCGAGCTCGACCCCCTTCGGTGATGATGCGTGCGCATGTGTTGTGTGTGGCATGCGTGATCCATTCATTAGGCGCCACACTTTCGCCCCAACAGTGCGGGTCATAATGGGCTTTTTTCTCCGATGCCTCGTAGTCGGTGCTTAGGCTGGTACATTTTGAATGACAGGAATCTTAGATGGGATCTGAAAATAATGACGTGAGACAGACAGGACAGGCACGTACGTAAACAGCGTGACAGACAGGATGATTTCTCCTAGGCCTAAGGTAGACATGACCGGCTGAGTACACGTACGTAAAGAGAAATCAGACGAAGGTTTCTGATTGGATATGAAAAAGAACATGAAAAGAAATTTCGACGATCCAGGCAGAACGGATGTAGTCATCCATTTATGGGACTGACTTGATCCAGACACGGCTACAGTGCACGTATCTTCTGTGCGTGTGTGTGAAATCCCAATAAAAACCTGTACAGTATAATGTTTGAAGTACAGTACTATGAAAATAAGTCTGAGTGGTTAGAGGGTTTTACTGTGGTACGATAAAATGACGTCTGTCTAGGACTCTATGTTTGGGGCCTTTAGATGATAGTTTATACCATCTCCCGTCATACAGCACCCCCAAGGTCGCGGAAAAAAATGGGGGGGGGGCTCACCATCTCACATTCCAGACCGAGACTTGTGTCTGCTATATATAAATATATATATGAACCGAAACCCATCTATTTCACCAGGCACTCCGCGACTGGGACTTCCGGAACAGGATCTGGAGTACTCTCGACAGGCCTACAAGAAGAGTTGGACCTTCACGCTGGATGTCGTGTCCGTCCTCCCGACCGATGTGGTCTTCCTCATACAGCGCAACGCCGAAGGTGCCATCGTCGGCATCCGCTCAAACCGGCTCCTCAAGTACCATCGCATCTCCGAATGGTTCGACTACGTCATCTCACACAGCAGCTACCCCATCGTCTTTCGGTTCGCACGGATGCTGGCGTACATTCTCATGCTAATTCACGTGACGGTACGTGAAGCAGTGCGATCTGAGGGGGGGGGGAGCTAAGGGGGAGGCGGCAAAAAAAATGATGACCGACAAAACCACTTTACCGTCTCTCTCCCTGTCTGCATGGGGCTTTTCATTATCAGTGTTTCGTCCTTTCATTTCCGTTTTTGTGTGGTGCTTTCATCCGGTCTCTTTGTCAGTCACATTAAATGCTAAATTTCACGTCGAAAAACGACTTACTCCTTTTTCGAAAGCGAAATTTAATTATTGAACAGACTCACCCAAAATCGATAATATTCGCATTGTGACTTTTCAAACTTCCTGAAAAATATTTTATAAAGGCTGCGCCAACAAAATTTCTAAATGGCGTATCAGTTCAATATTTTATTTGCTATTCGAGCGACTACTACTAGTAATTTTTTACTACTACATACTGTAGTAAAAAAAATTTGAGGGAGCTAAAAATCAGTAATCTAAAACACTGGATAGTTACATATGAAATAATGGAAATGGAAATGGAAATGAAAATGAAAATGAAAATGGAAGTGGAAATGGAAATGGAAATGGAAATGGAAATGGAAATGGAAAAGAAAAAGGAAATGGAAATGGAAATGGAAATGGAATTGTTTGTATTTAACTATCTGACAGTGTAGATTAAAAGTTGTCACATCACTGAAAACTTCATACTTTTTAAAGCTGGCAATTTTAAATTCGGTTACAATGGATAGTTTCTTGAGAAAATGTCCAACAATGCTCGTCATGACGTGATGGTCTACGCGGTGAATGTTGCACGAGTATGTAAATTGTTGACCTGTCCTGTCACGGATCACAGCCAAGCAGGCAGACGGGCAATAACGCAGGTTCGCTCACCCGTGTTACAACCGGCCTTCAACGATAACTATCAGCATAAGTCATCGTTATTCCCTTCCTCTTCCCGTTGCTCGCTTGCCCCGGTGTAATGTAAACAAGGGATTACACTATGCCCCTCCTCCCGCTGGTTGTTGCATGTGACCCTTGTATCTATCTATCTGACACTCTCACATGTATTTGCAGAGCTGTACGTACTACGCCATGAATGTCTACATTGGATTCGGGTCGGATAATTGGTACGCACAAAGGCCGGTGTTTAGCTCAACCATCAAGGAGCGGTCGCTGCAAATGCCAAATGTCAATTTTTACAATTTCCCCTTATTTCCCGTTTATAATCACATACCATTGTAGGACGATTCCCAACCTAGTCGGCACGACCGAAGGCGCCTTTATTAATCTCTACGTGCGCTGCTTCCACTGGTAGGTCCATCCACCCATCCTCGGCGGGGGCGGGGTCGATCGTCCTCTTACACGTTTTCCTTATGTGACACACTAACGAACCGCGCGCGCATATTTCTGCTGCAGGGCGACTGTGATACTGTCTGACGATGGAGATAACAGCCGTAATTATTATTGTTGTCCCTGTCCCCTTAAATATATACGCGGTTATGTGTGTGTGTGTCTGTCTGTCTGTCTGTCTGTCTGTGTCTGTGTGTCTGTGTGTCGTGCTTGGAAAAGCAAAAATACAGTGCATGTGTAGTGCTTGCCGGGTAAAGGGGGAGAGTTAAATTGATTGTGTTAATCGATTTTTTTCTCTTCCTTCTTCTTCTCGGGACCGGCTTCCAGAAGCGTCACTTGTGATCGAACTTGCCTACAGATGCATGGTGACGCTCCAGGGACACATCCTTGTGGGCAGTGTGATTGCCATTGTGGCGTCCATTTTCGGGACTGTCAATGTGAAGGAGGGCCGGTTCCGTCACCAGGTGAGTGCAAGGCCTGAGGAGGGGCAAATGCAAAACGGATTTTACTGCGCGTGCTCCCGGACACGAGGCAATTGTCTGTGCGGACACAGCCATTAAATCCATTAAATGTTTACGGTGTTCTGGTTAATGCAGCTGGATGGCATTAAAAAGTATATGCAGTTTCGGCATGTCGATCCCGACATGCAGGATCGTGTCTTCAAATGGGCGTCTTTCATGTGGGAGGGGAAAAAATTCCGGGATAGTGAGCGGGATTTGGAGATCTTGCCGGTACCTCTCCGGCGGGTGATTGCTCAGGCAGCTCATATGGATACCTTTCAGGTGGGCTTATGAGAGACATGTGTTTTCTGCCGGAACAAGTGTCTCTATCTGCCTGTCTGCCTTTTTGTCTGTCTGTCTGTCTGTCTGTCTGACGGTCTGACGGTCTGTCTGTCTGTCTGTTTGTCTGTCTGTTTCTGTCTGTCTGTCTGTCTGACAGTCTGACGGTCTGTCTGTCTGTCTGTTTGTCTGTCTGTTTATCTGTCTGTTTATCTGTTTGTCTGTTTGTCTGTCTTCCTGCCTACTTCCCGCCGATATAATGTCTGAGTGTGACTAACCTACACTGATACAATTGACCTGATCTCTGCTGCAGAGAGTGAAGCTCTTCGACGACTGTGAGCCACAGTTTCTAGAGGTACGATCCCGCGGCTTAGTTCCACAATTCCCCGGATATGTCGATTTTAATAAGGATTTTCTTTCACAACCGCAGGAGCTGATAATGAGATTGGAGTTACAAGTCTTTTCCCCGGGCGACCTGATCTGCCGGAAGGGCGACGTCGGCCGGGAGATGTACGTCACTCGGACCGGCACCCTACAAGTCGTTTCCGACGAGGGACAAGTGTTCGCTTCCCTCGGTCAGGGCTCGGTGTTCGGGGAAATTAGCCTCCTCAGCAGCTTCACCAAGCAGGAAAACCGGCGGACCGCCAACATCCGCAGCTTCTCCTACTCCGAGCTGTTCAGCCTGTCAAGTGCCAACTTCAAGGAAGTGCTGGAGAACTTCCCGCTCGCGCGGCGCAAGATGATTGCCAAGAGCCGGGAGCTGCTGAAGGACCGCACCACCGACATGTCAGAGGTCGTGCACAATGACGCGGAAGACGACGACGAGCTGGCTTTTAAAGTGGAGAAGCTGCAGGAGCTGGCGCAGGACATTGTGCTGCTGATTGAGACCTTCACCAAGACCATCATCGAGGACACAACGAAGCTGAAACGCCGGCTGGCCGTGCTGGAACGCCGCCGCCATCATCCGGGCCATCCATCACGGAAGCCGAAATTGATTCTTTTTGCTCAAACTCCAGTCTGATGTCGTCCGTCTGTCTGTGCTGTGTAAAAGGGACAGACATTATCACTCTTCGCAAACAAGCCTGCTTCTTTTCAGCTCAATGATGCCTTTTCTATTGTTGTTGATCTCACCAAGTAAATTGGTTGCCTCTCTCTCTCGCTCGCGTTCTTAGTACTGCATCGTTCTTTTTCATCCCATAAAAAAACGTCCAATCGGAATCCCCGTGAGGACATCACATTTGTCGAGGAATTGGAATTGGAGACGGAGAGCTCAAGATTGGAGATACGCATTTGCGCGTCGCCATCAGGTTTCCATCGTGTGACGGAGTGGAACGATCAAGGAACAATAGAATTAAAATGTAGAGAAAGGATGGAGGGAATTTAACTGGCATGATTCTTGGTCCTTGCCAAAGAGGACATTGCTGTAGAACGTCAGTATAACTGTAAGGGAAGGGGTGGTTCGTCGGTTCCCCGTCATCCGGAAACGCTTCACGTCGAGCCTTTAGACATTGGTGCTTCAAGATGTGTCTGATGTGAGTCTTCAATTATTTTAATTGTGCCTTCCTGGGTTCGTAGCCCATAGATGTAGAAAGAAACTGCACTTGACATTTGTTCTTTAATGTGCACACTCTGCGCGCGTGGGCGTGGCAAAATTTGTCCCAAAAGCATTCCCGAACTCGGTATGAAAAGGGACCACGCCCCATCCAGGCAGGAATTATGCATATTAGACAGGAATTATGCTTATTAGGCAGGAATTATGCTTATTAAGCAGGAATTATGCTTATTGAGCAGGAATTATGCATATTAGGCAGGAATTATGCACATTAGGATACGGTACTCGTCCGAGTATAAGAGGAACGGTGATTGCGTGAAAGTTCGAACTGTGCGGTGATATCCAACCATTTGACGAACCAAGTGAACATACAATTAGTGCATATTTTCAGAAATCAACAAGTCGACGAAATTGTTTCTGTATGCAATGGAACACAATTCTCTGTTAAAAAAAGTGCATCCTTTGTTTGGTCAAAAGAATTGCCATCGGCTTGGTATCCACCGAATTCCTGATATAAGTAAACAAGTGATGCGCGGAAAAGACTAACGGTGGTGTGTACAGTCAACGACAGATTGAGTACACTGGAGAGTCCAGGGGAATGGGCAAAAGAGGCGAGGCAGGGGGTGGTTTTCGAACAATCGAACAATCAACCACCTGACCTGCAACGGTTGCTTTCCTTCTGCTTTGTTCCATTTTCAAACATGCCACCCCCTGCTCCGCCCCTTTTGCCCATACACCGGACCCTCCAGTGTACCCAGTCTTGTCGTTGATTGTGTGTACTGCACTGTACTCAGCCTCAAGAGAGAGTAGCAACTGTACAAAATGCATTTGACTTGTTTGCCTGGGAGCCATTTTTTCGGCTTTAGCATTCAGTTCGGTTCGGTTCGGTTCGGTTCGGTTCGGTTTGGTTCGGTTTATATAGCATTTCTGACTCGAACACGTGTAAAATCAACATCTAACAAAACTGAAACAACAAACGGAGAGGCAGTAAGACGCAGCCCAATTCGGCTGTACATTTAGCTGTACGAACAAAAAAAGTTAGGAAACGATAGGTCAAGTGGAAGAATGCCGCGCGCTTCTGTCTTGGTCACAATGGCAGTGTGTGTAGTGGGTGGAGTAAGTGAAAATTCGACAGAAATTCTCGGAGGCGAGAGAAACTCCAAAAATGGCAGCCTGTGGCCTAATACTTTCGCTGTCCTTAAGAGAAGAAAACATGCGCGCGACTACAGTAAAAGGAACCAACCGAGAGTGAGAGAAAAAAAATGCAGGTTGAGAAATGCAGTGTCTAGACTCTCTGACACGAGGGCGCGTCCTTAGAGAGACGCGAAACGGGAACTTTGGCAAAAAAAGAGACGTGAAAACTCTTTGACCGGGACCAAATAATAATCGGGCTTTCCTGTACGTGAATTTTCTGCCGGACCGATAACCCCACAGAGACCGGGTTCAGTCACGGAGATGTGTATCTGTGGTCACCACATGTTGAGTACATCAGGAATCTGAGAGATAAAGCTGCGGATCTGTCTGCTGAGAACAATGAACGCCATCGTTTCAGGACAAATCGCTTAGCAGGAAGAGTCGAAACGGTACATTTTACAGCGGTGCGGGGTTTTCACCATGTGGTTGGTCCGCCAGTGGTCACCGGGATCGGTCGAAGACTTCGTTGAGCCGATTGCACGGCTCCGGATTGCAAGGGGTTGTACTGTCCGGCCTAAGGCCGCTCTTGCAAAAGTTGTGCCGGAGTCGCCGTTGGGATTTTTGATGGAGGCAGTAGACGCCTCGTTTGGAAACCCCACCACCGCAACTGACCGAGCACTAGAAGAAGAAATGTGAAATGGTCAAGCGTCAACATGTAGGCAAATGAAACATTTGGATTACTTAAGCATATGCACGTAACAAATAGACAGACAGACAAACAGACAGACAGACAGACAGACAGAGACAGACGTACACAGACAGAGAGACAGACAGACAGACAGAGAGACAGAGAGACAGAGAGACAGACAGACAGACAGAGAGACAGACAGAGAGACAGACAAGTACACAGACAGACAGACAACTACACAGACAGACAGACAGATAGATAGAGAGACAGACAAACAGACAGACAGAGAGGTAGGCAAGCAGGCAGACAGACAGGCAGAAAGGCAGACAGACAGACAGAGAGACAGGCAGGCAGGTAGGCAGACAGACAGACCGATAGATGGGCATTTCCGGACAATAGCCGATGCATGGTAATCATAAACACTAAGAATCATCAAAAATAGACGTCAGATACACATTAACGTGCAGACGTTGACAAATGGTTGGACGCAGACATGGTTATATTTTCTTCCTAAGCAGACACCGGACGAGTGGTTAGTAGGATTACTAGTTTGAAGTTTTACCTCGGACCAGGGATCAACCTGCCAGAGGAAATGGCTAGCGCAATCCCCGAGAGAACAGAGCTGCCGCTCTTTCGGACGATTCCGGGTGTCACACCGGTAAGGCGACTCCAGAGGGAACCAAATGGTGTTTCCATTTTCTGCCACCTTGTGGCAGTTGACGCGTCGACCCTTCACTCCGTTGCCACAACTTCGCGAACACTGAAATCAATCCCACCAATATTAAACACTTCCATCAAGCACACTTAATTTCGTCCCAGATAAGCGCGCAGATAATAGGACTGTGTATGATCGGACGTTCAGGACGGATCACTCACATCGGACCATCTTCCGGACTCCCAGCGAAAGGCACACGGCTTAGCGGCCTTACACATCTTCACCGTCACTGGGGTCTTCACGTCACGTAGATGGATCCGACAATGACTGGAATCGATTACTGAGTTGTTTCCCGAATAAACACACTGGGCTTGGCGGGTCTGTTTCCCGCGATCACAACTGGCTGAGCACTGAAGAGCAGGCAAAAGACAAAAGTCATTGCCAACGATCAAACCGGATATTGCCGAGCTTGTTAGTACGTGCTACTTTATTGAACTAGTTTCTTACCGGGCTCCATCGCGTTACGCTCCATTGGTATGCTCCTGGGCATTGGTAGACCTCGCATGGCCGGCGGTTTTTGGGCTTGGCGTATGATTGGCACATGGACTCATTCAGGACGGACATTGTGGCTTGGAGATGTTGACTGAAACCTCCACGGGCGCAGGAGATTTCCCGTGTCTGGACGCCAACTCCGCAGTTTGTTGAGCACTGGGAAAACGTTTGTTTGCCAGTTAGAAAAGTATATCAATAGATTTTCTTTTCTCTGCCGTATTGAGTTTGCCTATCTTCTTGCCTGTATCTATGTCTGTGTTTGTGTCTGTGTCTGTGTCTGTGTCTGTGTCTGTGTCTGTGTCTGTGTCTGTGTCTGTGTCTGTGTCTATAGACATATAGCCACATTTGACTCACCTCGCCCCACGGCAAAAATCGCCACTTCGGACAGGCTGTTCGGCGACATTCCTCAGTTGCGGGGGGACGTGTGGAGGGCGGACACTGCCCAGCATCCAATTCTTTGCCTTCCTCCACTTTTCCCACACAGAGGACTTGTCGTTTCCGCGAGCTTTTCCCGCAAGACGACCCACACTAGAAACAAAACATAAGATTAATTATTGCTGAAATGAATTTATGAGCTGTAGTGGACGGCGGTGACGGTGATGGTGGCAGCGTGACACACAGTTATGCCTGTCGCACTAAACCAGATTGATATCTCAAATTAAATTGTACAATTTTATATTAAAATGTGTTGCACTTTCAGTTTTAGTTGCTTCAATTTTTTTAAGTAGATTAAGCTCGGCGTAAGGGCGTTTCCAAAATGAGCAAACTTGAAGCATTGTGGGTACAAATGGGCGCACGGAGCGACCCATAAAGTATGGGCTCTCCCCCGTGGAGAGCTCATACTCTTGCCGCTCGAGTTTACAGCCCTGTTCTGCCTGTTTAACTTCTGCCTTTAAAATTGATTGTAATTTATTTTTACAGCCGGCAGCCGGGATGAGAGAGAAGCTGACACGATTCTCCGAGTTCCCGCACTTGGCTCACTCAGTTCTTCCTCCCGATGAATAAGCTCCTTTGATTAGTAAATGCACATGCGGTTCTTTAAACAAGGGGGCAGTGTTTGTGAAGAAAAAAATGCAAACGTCAAAATTCAGAAGTGCTTTGCACAGTAGAAAAAAATAATCAAACGAGTCACTGCCTCTCGTTTTTGCGGTCACGACGTTGTCGTCTACCGCTTCTACGGTTACTTTGGGTGTTCTTAGAAGCACCCAATGCCAGCCGTCTCGCACCACCACCACCAACACCAGCTGCGGTAGTAACTCTACGACTGGTAGTTTTAAGTACCGGGCTCCAGGGTCCCGTCCTCCACTGTCCAGCGTAGCCCCGCGACTGGATCTCATTCCGGGAGATGGTATTAACAGATGCCTCCGCAAGGGGATAGGATGGGTCGCTGTCTTCGCAGCGGTGGGTGTTGCACCGTTGCAGACTGGCTGGGCGCTCACTCAGCCGACTACATTGATGACTGGACATGTGGGAACCGCGAGAGTCAACACATTGAACGATTCGTCGTTGATAGCCCCCGTCACATGTTTTGTTGCACTGTAAGATTGATGCAGATAAGCTTGCAAACCTGTCTAACAAGGGAACGATCACGAGTGCAAATCTCTGATCGTGACCAAACTTTTTTCTTGAATACAATGTCCCCTAAAATGATTAAAAAAAATATGACTCGCGGCAAAGAGTTCCCCGTTCCACGAGGAGAAATTCGGGAAGATCTCAATTGGAGCATGTACATCGACGATATTCATGAACGCTTGATTGAATGATTTATTGTGCTCTTTCGGCTTCTTCCTCAGGAACCCGGATAGGGAAACGTTTTCAATGAAAATGTAAAATGGACGACTTGGTTGATGTTTTGATGATTTCTTTTTGGTTTGTGGGAATAAACCATATAATCTCCGTGACTGGTTATGATTTTCAGTTTTAATACAAATTATTTCGCTGCAATAATTCAAAGTATTTTTTTCCCTCGCCAATATGGTGAAAAGCAATCCTTCTAACGTTGTGCGGCTACTTCTGGAGGCTTATGTCGGATGGGAAAAAAGCGATGTCAACGATCACGAAAGGGAGCTCGCAGATAACATCCGAGGTAAGTGTGCATACACACGTTGACTGCACCAATTTATCAAGACATGTTCTTCAAATTCTTTTACTTTAATTTTGCAGGCGTTATTGATTCGTACCCTACATCGACAGATATGCAGGTTTATTCGAAGGAGGAGTTTTTAGATTTTGAAAACGATTCCGTTGACCGCACATTGGCGGGCGCCGACCTGCAGGAATTTCTGGAAGCGGAGGATCAACTATTGAGTTCACAGTCGCTGTCGCAGCCGTCTTCCGATTCCTCTTATCACCCTACGCCGGAAGATCCGAAAACCATGAACATCGTAGACTTTGAGTACAAAAAGAAAGCTGTTCTGTATTGGAGGGAAGAAGATGGTCAGCCCAGGCAGAAGAAGCTCAAATGGGAGTCTGTTCGCGCTCGGTATAAACAACTGCCAGATAATACGGCGCTGTATCGGTGGGCTGCGCTGGTTGATTCAGGCCAGAAAACAACCAAGGAAAAGCTGAAAGTGATTTTCGAAGCTACGCAGAAGCGTTTCATTGCAGCACGGGATGAAAGGTTGGTTGGTTGGTTGGTTGGTACATCGTGGACTTTGTGGAATAGTGCTTTTTGGTTCAAGATCACATGTTAAATCATTCAATCAATCGTTCATGAATACCGTCAATGTGCGTGCTCCAATTGAGATCTTCCCGAATTTCTCTTCGTTGAACGGGGAACTCTTTGCCGCGAGTCATATTTTTTTTAATCATTTTAGGGGACATTGTATTCAAGAAAAAAGTTTGGTCAC